>JAMPIT010000600.1:0-183692 GCA_026261815.1 Monarcha castaneiventris obscurior | reverse complement strand
TCCCCTTTTCAAAGAGAAAAAAAAAAAAAAAAAAAAAGAAGCCACAACAAAAGAAACACCAAAAGAAAGAGCAAAACTCTGCAGAGCAATCAGTATTGTGGGCACACCTTCAGCACCACAGATCTTGACTGCCACCTCATGCTCAGCCTTTGACTCAGGGTTCATGGTGTTCAGGATTTACCTTTGGGACCAAAGACGATGTCTAACGTAACTGTGATGCTCTGAAAATATCACAGAACCACAGAATTCCACAGATCCATAAAGTACTGTTTTAGAGAAGGGAGTCTTTATGACACCTACCAACATACTCAAAAATTTCAGGCACAAGCGTAGCTTTCCCCAACCCCCAACAAGTCTGAGCTAAAAAAAACCCTCAGAAACCAAACAAAACAAAATAACAAGATAAAAAAAAGAAAAAAAAAACCAACAAAAAAAACACAAAAACCCCCACCCCCCACAGAATAAAAACAAAAAAAATCCCCAGAACCAAAAAAAACCCAAACCAAAAAACAGACCAAAGCCCCCCCAAAAAACCAAGGAAAAAAACATAATCTCCCCCCAAAACAACAAAACCAACCAATCAAAAAAAAGCCCCGCCTCCAAAAAGCAGAACCAGCTAACAGGGTGAAATAGATCCTTGTTCACAGTATGAACCTATGTTAACCAACTAAACAGAATAAAGAGAAAAATGTTAATGCAAATGCTTCTTTGGTGGTAAGCCAAACAGCATTTAAAGGTAAAGACAGAGAGAGGAGAAAAATTAACAAATACATTTTGCCCTGGAACAGAGAATGACTACCTGCTGATAAGCCATGTGGAAAGTTAAGCCACCAGATCAAACGACTATTACTTACTGAATACTGACCACAACACATGGAGTAATAATATATATTTTAGTTCCCAGAGTCAACTTTCAACAGCAACTTCTTTGGGATCTACCCCTTAATACATTTGTAAAAGCAGAAGGACTGGCCACATCATTCATTTAGGCTTATCCTTCTTTCACCCTTATTAAAATATGGATGTTATGGTGTTTCCCACGATGTTCCCTCCAAGCAAACCAGCTCAGATACCCTTTACTGCCAAATACATAAGAGCTGTTCTCATCTTCTCCCCCTCCAAGAACTGGAAGAGTATTTTTCTTCTGTGCCAATCTCAGACACAAACAACTGAAGAATTACCTTGCAGCTGTACTCACACCTTGCTTCCCAACCTGATAATAACAGAGACAATCAATTATCAAAGCACAGCTTCTTTGTGAAATGAATTAAAAGAATTATGGGCCTGTAAAGAATTGTGTGTAAAGGAGTAAAAGCTGTGGCATACAGGTACTTATAATCTCCTCTTCATTATTAGCAGTGGATTCAAAACAAAAAGACAGAACAGTTTCGGAGTGGAATATTAATTCTGCAGGTTTAGTAAAGGGGAGATGAAATATACATCCTTTTGATAAGAAGATTTTAAAGGGAAAGACATGTACCAAGACTGGTGTCCAGAAATATGGACTAAATGTTCATTTTGAACTACAACATTCAAGTGTTCATTGTAATACTGCAGTAATAATGCATACGGTACACTTGTCTTAAGAAAAAAAAATACACAGGAGGCAAGAACATGCAATCTCTGTTCTGCATATGCTTTTGACAACCATCAGCAGCATTTCAGCCTCCCCCTATCAATCTTTCATTCAAGAACAGCTTGAGCAGCAATCACCCTATATTCCTTCTGAAGGCAGACTTGCATCGCAACAGCTCTCAGCGAGTACCAGAATTTAACTGAAATAGTGTTATTTTTCAACTACCTTCAGCATTTTAGCCAAAAGAAGCACCAAAACAGAAAAGAGGGACAGACAGAGAGGCTGGTGCTGTGCTTCTCAGAGTCCTTCCACTCCTCCACTGAGGATGGTTAAGGCCACAATCCCCTGTGTCAGTGCCAAGGCGCTGCGGGGCACAAGGGGAAAAGAAAACAAACAATGCAGATATAAATAAATAATTTGGTACCAGAGCAAGAAGAAACCTCACAAACGCTGCAGGTAAAAGTTACCCTTGCACTTCCACAACTCAGACCAGCAGTGGGCACCCCAGCAAGACTGTCACCAGTCATAATGCCTGTTGTCCCCATTAATGCTTTTTCTGGATAAGGAATCCTAAGTGGCAAGAATCAGGATTAAAAAGTATCACAGACACAGTGATTTCAGAGCAAAGAATCAATTCTAAAAGGATAGAGATGCTTTAGCACCAATAATCACTGTCATCTTTTCAAAGTAAAGAATGTAATTCCTGATAACTAAAGCACAATGAGCTGAGCAAGCAGCACAGGTTCTGCCTACAGTGCTGTAAAGCACGACTCAAAACTCCCGGACACTTCAGAGAGGGTCCTGTTTCACACCCTAGCTGGTCACATTTGGCCTCACTCTGAGCTGGGGCTTCCAAATCCTATAATACATGGCTCTGCCTTCCTTTTTAGTATCACATTTTCACACCCAGATGGCAGCCATGCGCAGGCTGGGCTTTTACATGGACACAGAACCTCTCCTTGGTATTTCCCTCTGCGACAGTAAAAAGAGAACAGGTATTTTTCCATGTTATTAACATGGATCCACTCAGAGCAGGGGCATTTCAGAGCACAGCCACACACAATGTGAGCACTTCTTTTGCATTATTCTTATGAAATTCACACAGTTGTGTAGCGGAACACACTGTGCACCAAGGGCAGCCCTCTGACAGGCAGCACTGACTGGATGCGGCGTGCAAGATTAGGACAGCAGGACCATGCACCTCATTACAGTGCAAGACCTGCCTTCCTGGGTTTGGGTAAGCTCCACTTGTCTAATTTCCCTCTCTCTACGCAGTGGTCAGCAGCAGACAGGAAAGAAAACAAAACCAGCGATGTAGAAACAGTCCAGATCCATGTTGACGTTTCTTCTAAACACTCTTTTCAGCCTCAACTTGTGAGCCAGGGACTTCTTACCTTCAGCGTACTTTATAAACCACCCTTGGTTTCTCTTCAGCGATTTTGTTCCATCTGCCCTTGAAAACATTTATATTTCAGTATACAAGGCCTTCTAGAGAACTAGTCCCTCAATGGCCTCAAAAGAGGAAGTGATCTAAAACTGGCAGAAAGACACACACACGTGTAAGCTGAAGACAACATCAAGATGAGGGATAAAATAAAACCACACCAGCTGTCCCTCACATGCTAACAAATTGCTAAAAGCCTTGGAACACCAGGAGGCAAGGGGAAGAAAGGAAATTTGCTATTTCACACGCTTTGCAATGGCATCTCCAAACGCGTTGGCTCAGGTCCAGGATGTCACATCACAGTGAGAGAACAGAGGGACAGATATGGGAAACCTGCAGCACATCACTCCCTTTTGCTGGGTGGCAGCAGCATCCCAGCTGCAAAAATACGCCACAGACTCATGTGCACGAGCAACCAGCAATTCCAACAACCACCATTTCTTTCCTGTTAACACCCCCCATACACACACCCACATGGAATGAAAACATTTCAGTAAAGCTGATCTAGATGTTCAGAAGTGTAAGGTTCTAACAACCAAGACATGAAGATTTAAGACAGATCCATGTGACTTGAGCCTTTGTCCTGGAGCAGTGCCCAATACAATATAACATACACACACACTTTTATCGACATTTACACTGATGAAGAACTGCCTTTTTTTTTTTCCAATTACATATTCTAACATATCTGTAGTTTCCAGCACATCTTTTGACTGTTCCTACGACGCACCATGCAGATACATGCTCAGCTGCTCATCACTAGACTGACAGACTGTGTGAATCTCAACCCAAAGCAGACCCTTCCTGTGCAAGCAGATCCCCCATCCTGTCTAGACTTAAGGCTTGAGCAGCACTGCCAAAATGATGCAAAGAAGTATGACAGTGTCTTTCCTTGGCTTAAGTCTTTAGGCAATGAAGTGATGGAGATTAATCTTTCCAAGGATCACATGGCCCTGTCAACCATGGCATCACAGTTCCATCCCTTCTGTGCAAGTCCATACAAGTTTCTATCTACAGTAAACCTGCTGTATTTTCTTTAGTCTGCTTCTAAGTCTCCAAGAAGAAAGGCTTAAGAAGCCTGCTCTACACCCTAACAGTATTCATTCTGAATTCCCCTTGATGGTGTGGCTAATTGGCATCTCCCACTCAAACCAGTGTCAGGCCTTTCCTACCTTTGCTTTTCAAAGCTCTACCCTCCTTCCCTCACTCCTTCAGGACTATATATGCAAAGCCTCTGAGAGATAGAGTTGTTTGTTGTTATTTTTACTTATACAACAACCATACTGATTTTATTGTTTTCCTTTCAGTATGGATATAAACTCTTCGAAGACCTTCATATTTTCTTGTTATTTTCCTAATGCCAAATCTTTCCTAGTAGGCAGGTGAACAAACTCAGTGTCCTAGACAACGTCGCCCAAAGCTCTCTACAGATAAACTTCTGCTTAAAAAATTGAAGACTAAAGGAATAATCTCTGACTTTTAAACAAAAATCTATCATCGCAGACTCTTGGGAAAGTTGTACAAAGATTTTGAGCTGCTTCCTCAACTGCTTAACAAATCAGAGTGTCTTGGAGGCAAGTATGAGTCACTGTGGAGTCAATGTCCCTCAGCAGGTCTGTGAAAGAGGTTTTTGACCTATTTCCACTTCTAAGCACTGCAGAGTGGATGGAACAAGTAAAACATACAAAGAAATTCACAAGAGGAAACATACATGCAACATCCTAAGGACTCAAAAAACAGAAGTATCTGGACAATAAATTTTAGTAAGAGTCTTGTTTTGCTGGAAACAGATCTTCTCAATGAGAGGTCAGAAACACTAACCCCAGAACCCTAAACTACAGGCCTCATCTTCCACCTTTCCCAGAAAAATGTCAGCACTTCTCTACGAAGAAGAACAATGTGCAGTCAAAGAATATGGCATTAAACCAAGAACGTATAAACGCACAATGGTACTCATTAAAAAAACAAGCTGTCTGGAGAGGAAAGGAGGAACATGTTCTCAGGCTAGTGAAGCCTTCCTTGCTTTCTGGACAGGAAAGGAAAGCAGTTGCTTAAATCATCTACCTCAGAGGACTGTAATAAAAGCATTCACTGACCCTGATTTGCAGGGCAGTCAAACAGGCTTAGGCAAAGTTATTTCCAGAAAAGCTTCTGCTATGGATGAAGCATCAGGTGGAAAGCATCACAGTGCACTCACTTCACCTGTGCTTCTGGGCAACTGCATAACCAGGGTCATCAGCTATGTCCCACACTGCACTGGCACTGCACAGTAGACACTCCACTGAGGTAACTTCCAGGGATACCAATGTGAAATATTAGGGAAAATACGAACAAAGCAAAAAAAAAAATATTTCCAGTATACTGCTCAGCAGCAGAAGACAAAACTAAACATTCCTGGGATGAATAATGACTGACTGGAGTCACCAGTTAATGGCCCAAAAGATACCACTTTGCTATCAAAAGGCAAAAATATGTATATGAGAAAATTCATTACCAACTTTTCTTTTTAATATGTTCAAACATTTGAATTTACCTCTCCCACTTCTGCTTTTTTCTCTCCCGCCTTGGAAGAAGCTTCATTTGCCTTCTTGTCACCATGCTGTAAACAGAAAAAATAGATGTGTACCTATTAAGATCTGAAGTCATATTTTCCACACAAAGAAATTCTCAAACTTCTTAGTGCAAGGATGATTCCTTTCAGTTACCACAATATGACAGCACAGAACACTTAAGTTTTTCTTCTCGCTAGTGGACAGGATTTCTAAATGGCCATGCTGGGTAACTTCAAGAGCAATCAGTCACAAGGTCATGACTCTTAGGGCAGTTACATGACTGTTCTTGTGAAAAGCTCTGGAAGATATTCAGCTTATCACTCACCCCTCAGCAGCAAAGCACTCTCCAATGCTTGTTTTGGAAATGTCAGAACCACAGGCTTCAGCAGAGACTGAACAGCTCTCAGAGACACCAATACAATTTTTGCAACCCACTCCAGCATCTGAACTTCCCTCAGACACACTAAAATGCTTGTTGTGCCCAGCCCTCCTCACCTGGAAGAAAGCTGTTACCAGGTTTGCTGTAATTCTGGTGCTGATACAGAAAAAAATATATGCTCCAACAGTTCAGGCACAGGTGCACATTAGGGAACACAGTCCTTCCAGGATCCCTGAACCTCCTGCACTCTTTTATCTTCTCCAAGACTCTAAACCTCTTCCATTCATCTAACCTGAAAGACAAATTTTGTCCAGCACACACACTGGCACTGGCATCCAGCACCTTGTAACTGTCTGCATCTCTGAAAAGTGGTGAATATGGTCCCTCAAAAAAAATTTCATAAATAATTAAAGTAAAAAGCGAGAAATTAAAAATAAAAGGCCACATAATATAGCTACTCCCTAGTATCTTGGCTAGTGTAACTTCCCACAGCAACTGAGACATCTGGGAGGGAGGATTCACGTCTGGTTTGTTTTGTTAAGTAAAGACAGGAGATGATTCAAGACCCATTTATTCCCTTCTGTTTTCAGGACCAAGCAGTAGGAGGTAAAGCCTGCTAATCCACAAAGTAATGAGTTCCTGCAGATTTTTCTTTACATGGCTATAGGGAGAAAGTAATGATCCATGTATCACTGCACTATCTTCAACAGGAATCAGTTCCACCACATCAGCAGGAGAAAATGCAAGCTGAAAAAAGTACAATAGCAACAAAAATTTCAATAATTGTTTTGGACAACCTCTAACAATTCAAATTTTTAAAATTAGTTTGGTTATGACTAAGATACTTGACAAGTTTTGAAACTGGAAATGCTATACTCATATTCCAATTGTGCCTCTTTAGAGGAAAAACAAGCCCTGCAGGTCGTCTATTCAGGTAAGAGATTAATTGGTTCACTGTTCCATAATAGCACTTCCAGTACAGACACAATTTACCCAGCTATCTGTGCTCTTTACTGCTACAATAAAAGCACATCACACACGTATCAGTAAGAGCAGTGTCAGTGAGTGTCCTGTTGCTGACAGAACAGGAATTTCAGAGCCAGCACTGCCATAAGGCTCAGGAGCTAAGGCAAAACTGTGTTGATTGGGCTCTTTTCTTGTACAGATACCCTCAGCATCAAAATGCTCAAAAAATCAAGCAGTACCCTGAATCCAGCTATTAAAGTCTTTCATTGCTTTCATTCATCTTCTTCTTCAAATTCAGACATAGCTTTAAAAGCACCAACACCAATCGAAGCGTAGGCACTCTCTAGTTTTCTGGTTTTTTTACAAAACCAAGTCAGGGTATGTAGGAACTACCTACTTGCTTCCTGCTGAGCATGCCAGACCTTTAGCAGGGCTGAATCCAGTGTTAGCCTTCCTCCCTAAGCCCACCTCCTCGTCCTCATACCAAACTAACCCACAGCAGACAGGACCATGGCACCAAAAGGGCACCCAGACCTAGGACTGTGCAAAGGGAGATATGGAAGGGGACTGGCAGGATTCCCTCAACCACCCCTCAGGCAGCAAATCTCTGTGTCCCTGAGGGACCCCAGGGCAGCTTCACTGCCCAGAGAGGATATGGAACGGAGCAGGACAAGGACCACAACTCTGCCATCCCTAAACTCAAGTCAGAGACATTAAAAGCACAACACCTTCCCTCCAGAAGGCTATGTCAAACAGCACCTGTAATAAAGAGACTTTTACTCAGAGGCCAAATACATATATTCCAACTGAGGGAGCGAAGCACATATGGTCAGACCAAAGCAGTTTTTTTTTTTTTAAATCCAGTAAGCTGAGTAATGCACTGTGTACACACGGAGCCCTGATACTCACTCTCTGGCCTCAGATAATAAAACGGCCTGTGAAAGTACAGCCTTGGGAAAAGTCTGCTGTCCTGAAGAGGTAACCTTGCAAAGCACAGCTTCACAATACACCTGAGGAAAACATGCTGGTTCCCTGAACAGTTGATGCATAAGGTATGAGGAAGGACCCTGTTCCACAAATGCCCTTCAACAGCTCTTTTCTTATCTGCATTTCCATGCTTTGAACCCTCTAGTAAAAAAATTACATATACAAATAAAATACATGCAGTAAATCAATCTGCTTAGTAAGAAGGTTAAGCTCAGGTTTTGTGGGACAGTGTACATTCGTGCTCCTTCATATTCACACCTCATGATGACAAGCTGACTCCTTCTCTGGGCACCATTTCCTTTTCCTGCTCATCTTCCCTTACAGTGCCAAAGACACATATTCATAACCAAGACAGTGGATCAGAGCAGCCCCAGCTCTCTCACATCAACAGTGGGCGTAAAGCTGAAGTGACATTTCTAGTTTAACTCATGAGCTAACAATGCCTTGTAGCTTTTAAGCTGGCCCAAAATATTTTCCAACCTTACTAACTAAAAAAACCCACACACAAACCTACCCATAATTACATGTTCACAAAAATACCTAAGTGTCATGAGCAAGAAAGTTTATCCTGAGATCTTCATCCTGTTCTAAAGTGCACAAAAATGTCACCCCACTATTGTTTTAAGACACACCTCTAACTTCGGAGTCAAACACCACTCATAAACTAGAAAGCAACTGGTGAAAAAGCCCAGAGAAAATTTCTAACAACAGAACAGACACCTACGTGCACAAAAACCCAACCCCTCACTCAAGACTTTGCTTCCAAGAAATTCCTTCTAAACCTCAGGAGATTTAGAAGGCATGAAGAAGCCTTTGGTTTAAGGCCATTGCACAGCATCTCAGAGGACATAAAGTAATCGGGTGAGAAGTGAGATCTTGCAAGAGTCTCAGCTGAAGTCAATCAACTCAGCATTACAGCTATTAAAGGAGATGGAAATCTGACCTTCGCTCTCAGCTGGAACTGGGAGGAAGACAAGAGGTCTTTTGACACTGCTTGGAAAAACTGGCAGCTGCAAAGAGGTGCCAGGGGAGTTACAATCAAGCCAGGTAAGGAATCGAAAGGTGAAACCCAGATCCTTATTACATCCAACCCCTGCTTTAAATATAAAAAGCCAGTAAAAACCTCCCCAAACCTGAATCATGTGAACCTCCTTTGTGTCTGCTCCTCTCTCACACCTTTTCTGCCTTTCCCACCTCCCCAGTGTGAATCACAGGCACCGGAGAGGAAAGGGCTCCAGTCCCACGTGGAGGCCCACAAGTGCCAGCAACCACAACCATGGGCTTCCAAAAGAGCAAGTGTCGGAGCAGTTTTCTTACCTGATCACACACAGTCATATCTTAGTATCTTTTCTTACCCTGGATGCAATGACACAGAGCTAATGAGACCTTTTACATCCATTTCACTGCTTAATGCAGTAATCCTCAAACTCTCCCCTTCGTGATTTTGTGTCGCCTCCACTACACTGATTTGACTTGACACAATGACTGATAGCTGAAAACACTGCTAAACACTGATCCAAGCCACGTGGAGCAACTTAAAAGTACGGTTATAACTTCAAGACATTTCATCCACCTGATCATATATTTAGGAAATACATTAAAGTGATGTTTTGTCTGAAACCAACATTTCACAACATATGCTTTCTGTAAAACTTCAACAGAATGCAAACTTCTTTTTTTCACCACCCCATACAGAGACCAACTGCTTCCTCCTGTGAGTAATAAACCATAAAGGTTTCTTAAAGGCTTTTTAAAGCCTTTTAAAGCAGTCGCGGGTTCGTCACTGTAATGAGCAGCGACCCAAGTCCATCCAAACCGCACGGAGCCATCAGAGAGCTGTAGTTGGCTCAGGGAGGATCTGGCAAGCGACGGCTCTTCCCGGCAGCACCGCCGCCACCCACCTGCAGTAAAGAACACGATCCTGGAAAAAGGCGCAGCGCAGTTTTTCCCAAAACAGGAACAGCCCCACATAAAATCCTGCCTTAAGCGCTCTGCTGCGGCTTAGTCACCCCGCGAGCCTGCGTTACTCGGGAGACGACGAGAACTGCCAAGAGCACCAAAACCCCCGGTTTTCAGAGTCGCTTTCTGACAGGGGACGGGATGCGCACGGACGGCCGGAGCGCACCGCGCTTCCACCTGACCTGAAGCACTGGTTTTTTTTGGTTGGTTTATTTTTTTTTTTTTTTTTTTAAAAAAAAGCGTTGCCTCGCCTCCAGCCGCACCACAACCCCCTCTCCTTACCCCCTTCTCCATCCCGAACGCCGGGGAGCGGCGGGAACATCCCGCCCGCCGCGCCTGCCCCACCCCGCGCCCCCCGCCAGACACTCCCGGGGTGGTCCCGGCTCCCCACCGGGGTGGTCCCGGCGCTCCCGGGGCTTTCCCCCGCACTCACCATGGCGTACCACCAGCGGGCGAAAGCCATGGCGCTGCGGCTGCTCCTCCTGCCCGCCCTGCCCGGCACTGCGCGGCCCAGCCCGGCCCGGGACGCGCCCAGGGCGGTGCCCGGCGCGGAGCCGCTCCCCCGGCAGGGCGCCCGGGGCAGCGCGGAGCGGCATCGCCGCCCTCCTCACAGCCCTCCCCGCATCCCCGAGCCCGCCTTACCGCCGCGGGCAGCGGCTGCCTGCCCTTGCCGGGCGCCGACATGCCGATGCCGGGGAAGAGGAGCGGGGGGCGGCCGGTGGCTCCCGAGCTCCGCGGGCGGCTGGAGCGGCCCTCGGTCCCTCCCCTTCCTGCCGGGGCCGAGCCGGGACGGGGGAGCCAGGGGGGCCGCGGGGCCGGGGTGGGGTGGCGGGGCGGGAGCGGGGAGCCCGTGGTGGGACGGCGATCAGCTGGAGCGAGAGTGGCTTTTCTCTAAAACAGCGTTGTTTGGTAGCGGGGAGAACACCGCGCCGACTTTCTTGTCCTCGCGAAAGTCATTCCCCTTGGAAAAGCGTTTGGGTGTGGACAGCCGACCTTAGGCAGGCTCCATGGCATCTCCCGGCGTGGATCCTGCCCCTCGCATCTTCTTCCCCCGGGATGGAGCCGGGCGGAGCGTGCTTGGGGCTGCTCCAACACCCGGCTCCTTCACCGGCCTCCCTCCGGCTCCGGTGCCAGCTTCCCTCCAACTTCGGCATCCTGTCCCTGTGACAGCCTTCCCCAGCCTGGGCATCCTGGCTTCTCCACCAGCCTCTGGCTCCTCTGACAGCCTCCCTCCAACTTCAGCACCCCTGCTTTACAGCCTCCCTCAGCCTTGGCGTCCCAACTCTTTCACTAGCCTCTGGCTCCTCTGCCACCTTCCCTACAGCTGTGCCACCCTGCCATCTCTGCTGGCTCCAGCCTTGGCCGTCACCTCGGCGTGGCCTCGTTCCCACCACGCAAACACACTGGTGTTGGAAGTTGGCCACGCATCCCGTGGGTTGATGTGGTGTTAACCCTCACATCCAGGGGATTTGTTGCAGGTCAGGTTATAAAATGGAAAACACAGATACGGTGTGCAGGAATGGGCGCAGTTTGACAACGTTGTCTTGCCAGGTTGTGTACAGTAAATGAAGCCGGCGTTTGGGGTGTTCCGTGCCAGGGAACCCCAGGCACAGGCTGGATGGGTGGAACAGCTGTTGGATGAGTTGTGCTACTCCAAAGTGATAATGGCAGCAGCTCCTGAATGCATTCTTGTGTCAGGAGGCCTTGTCCATCAGCAGGAGGAAGGAAGTGTCCCAGTCTTTAGGGAGTGCTCGTCTCCTGCTTCCCTGGGGAAGAGGCAGTAGGACTAATCCGTGTGGTAGGAAGTCTGTAAACCAAATCAGTGCCTATGCCCTGGGCTGTCAGACAGGAGACAAGTGGGTGAGGTCTCCCCTCAAGGTATTGAGAAATGGCTTTAATCTGCAGAGAGGGAATGTTCAGATGGGTCTGCCTAAAGCCACTCCTGCTTTTCCTTTTTGATTAGATCCATGCAGAGTTATGGCTGACTCTGAAGTGTTTCAGCCTGTGACGCCTAGGCAAGGTGCTCCAGAGGATGGGGAGGCGAGGGCCATGTTTAATGCATGGCTTCTATGTGGGGCTGGTGTGTGCAGGTTACTCGGGGTCACTCTGACAGGTCTAACAGATTGTGCTGCATTCCTCCAGCTGCAGGCATCAGACCCTTCCTGCTGGCAGAGGGCTCCAGGGAGCCCTCAGGAAGCATCACCCATCTCACTGCAATGTGCCTGATGACAAACAACTGGAGCTGACAGTGATTGGGGTGGTGGAGTTGCACAGGAACAGGGCAGTAGCACAGGAAACCCTTTGGTGATGTCAGCCTGCATCAGGCTGGACATCTAGGCTTCTGCTGACCCAGAAGCACATCATCCATTCCAGCTCTGCCAGTAGGTTCAGTTTATAAATGAGGTTTGAACACTGCTGCAGGAGGGAGGGGAGCTGCCCAGACACTTGCCCCAGTTCCTGAAGTTGTTGCAGTGTTTTGTAAACTGACTGAGCTCCATCCAGCCTGGCAAGGAAATCTCAATTTAGGGCTAAGGGCTCGGCATTGTTGTTTCTTAACTAGTTGAAATTACTTTTATATGTAAAGGATGTAGGTAGCAGACATTTACCTGGGGATGGAAAATCAGGTTCTTGCTCGTCTGACAGAAGTAGAGTCAGCTGCTGGATGCCTGAGTCAGCCTTTTAAATACTGCAGGCCTAAACTCCACTCCAACAGTTTACTCATTTGGGTAAAGATTTGGGTATTTGAGTGGAGCAGTTGCTTGTAATTATCCAAGTCCGTCTGACACTTACTATCTTTAATTAGGAAAAAATAAGTTTTCCTTGCAGCTTTCAGCAGCATGCAAGTGTGTAGTATAAAAATCACACAGTTTTCTGTCACAGTTTCTACTTATTCCTTCAGAGCATCTGCAAGTGAACAAATCCACTGAGGCTTGCTGAGATTTTATGTGGCATTGGCCATGGAGTTCTGAACAGGACCAGAAACAGATGCAGGAGGTGATGGGCAGTGCAAACATCAGCTTTTTCAATGTTTATTGACTGGAAAAAGAGCGGGTGGCCACATCAGGAACACACAGGTTGTCCTTTACTGCAATAATGTGTGATGTGAACAAGTATTCAAAAAGAGTTTGTGTGCTTTTAATAGTCATGGATACATTTCCATGTAATTCAAGGTATTAGAAGTCTAAAATTGGAATGAAGAATCACAGACTCATTTTCCCCACCATGCCTCATCTCTAAAGGGCACCAGTTGACGTCAAATGCCTCCCAATAAAAAGGTGCTTAAAATTCTGGCAGGATGGGATGGAATTTTTGCCAAGCATACATATTTTATTAATATAACTTGCATAATGGTATGACTGCAAGCTTATGAGTCATTCACAAAATCTACAAAATAAAGTACAAAATCTCTTCTGTAACTGGATTTTTATCTGGGGTAGTTTAAAAGAAGTCTTAGTATAAAAACTAGTTAAACAAGTAGTTTTTTTAATTCCTGTCCTCCTCTTCCTGTGGTTTACAAAGAAACTCCTCGCAAGTTTTTGTTCTGTTCTCTTCCTCTGAAATCCAAAACCATCAGGATTTACTTTTTTTTTTCTTTTTAATTTGATGCATTCAGTCCCACCCTGTTTTAACACACCCACAACAACAAAGAGCAACAAGTACATTTCATTTCTCCTTTTAGTGTTTTTGTTCACCGTGTGTTCAGTAAATGGAAATTGGAATTTTAAGTTATGGAAATTCTGTTTGTTGATAAGCATAGTTTGATAACATCCTTGCTCTAGAAAGCATTAATGCCAATCTTTACTATTGAAAAGAAAGGTTTATTTCCATGTCTGTGGATACTTATATTTTTATACATGTTATAAGCATCTTTTATCTTATAAGTGGTATGTCCTCTGCTAGTTTAGTGGAGTCCGAAGATTTCCTGCTGGACTCCATCCCCATTGGTGAATGGAGATTTCCTCCCCTCAGACAGAAGACATAAACTTTGAGACATAAACTTTAGAGAAACTTTGACATAAACTTTAGAGAAAACTAGAGTCTTTGGTGAGGTTTGATAATTTGTTATTTTGTAAATGAGCCAAACTGTAATTAAAAATCAAAATAATTTTGAAATATACTTTGAATAATTACTGGGGCCAAATTTGTGTGATATGTATGAAAATTTTTATCTACCCAAATTTTTTTTTGTTACACTGAAATGCAGCAAACCCCAAAGTTTAGTACGATGTATCACATACAACCATGAGGGGTTGTATGTGTATACATATAAATATGTGTGTATATATACACACATATATGTATATATACATATATATACACAAATAAAATTGTATCCTTCATCATCCAGGACTGTGTTCCACCCCTGTGTGTTTGGTCCTCCCTTCTCCCCCCAGTTTCTGCTGGGGAAGCCAAACAGTGCTGTCAGGCCTGGGAGTCAGCAGAAAATTCACGGCAACTCACTTAAGACCACGCTGTAAATTAAGCTTTTAGCAAACCAGAGGCATTTTTCTGGACTGGATACAGATGCAGATGAGGTTATGGCCCCAAAGTGAGTCTGAAAGGAAAAGCAGCAGGATGAGTGAGGCGTTGTCCCAGTGAATGTCAAACATCACAGCTATGCAGGAGTGGCCGATCTGCAGCTCACGTCCGTCTGCTGTTTTATCTGAAAAGAACTTTCCCAAGATGAGGTACATCCTCTCAGATGTAAACTAAATCATGAAAGTACAGAAAAATGTATGATGTAGGCCTCATTGATTTTTATAAGCCTGATTTGTAAAGATTTATATGTATGACAATTACAATACAATTTGGTTTGGCTTCTCAAACTGTTGGGTTAGAGTAGTCTATAGGTAGAAATTGCTGATGGGTGAGCTCTGTGAGAGGTGAGACAGAAAAGCCTTGTGCATTTAGAAATATACTTTGAACTCTTTATACACCAGGGTTTCAAAATGAATAGAAACCCATGCTAACAAAATAAAGCACATAGCTTTTAAGTACAGCTTAAAATGTCAACGTGCAGATTTTTGGAAAATGCTTTGATCTGTGTCAAATCATAAAATCCATGCAAGAGATTAAAAATTTTGTGTACTCCTGGGACATTTTCTCACTTAATCTCCATTTGCTACAGAAACAGTGATTGGCTTGAGACTGATACCATTCCCTCCAGTGCCCCAGTGCACTTATCCTTAATCATCAAGGTGAAGAATGCTCCCCTCAGGGCAGTACAGTACCCTTCTTCAGGTGAAATTAATCCTGAGGTTCTTGGCATTAAGAGAGGCTCCCTGAAGGAAGGGTTGCGAAAAAGAGTTGCAGCTTTCTGAAATGCATCCAGTAAAAGAAGTTAAAAATTGTCTGCTTTGGTTTGCAAAGATGCAGTGGGTGACTTTTGGTCCCAGTGTGATGAAGGAAAGGTTTTACATGTCATCACATCCCTGCTTATGTTTTGGGTTGTATTTTCTTCTTCTTGCTGTCTTACCCATGCTCAGATAACTGCAATCAAAGTCAAAAAAGCCCATCCAGATTAAAATACAGTTTATAACTAATCTGAAAGCAAGTTAAAGCCAATACTCAACTACGTAGTGTGCATATACATTCATACATACATAAATGTCTTGCAACTATTTGGTGCAAGTGTATCCTGTAACACGCTCTATCACTAACCAACATTCCCGTGATTCACAGGTAGAATAAAAGACTAATGACTAAACACTGAAGAAAAATAACTCAAAACAGTGCTGGTACGTATAATAAATTTGCACTGAAGTTACACTACAAATTGTTAGGGTGAGGTAGAATTTTGGCAGAAACCTTGGAGATCATTTAGGGCTAGGAATGCAAGGAAAAAACCTCTTCCACATGCCTCCACTCAGCTTTTGCAAGGGTTATCCAGAGCATCAGCCTGTAGCTGGATATGACTTGTAGCTGTCAGTGACAGAAGCAGCATGGAATGGCCATGACCCTGTAATACAAAAAAAAATGATGGTCACTTTTGCAGCTGTTCCTTGGGGGTTTTCAGGACTGTCGTTCTGGGAGAGAACTGGACACTACTGGTTGTTATAGCACACAGAATGCTCTTTTGCCAGGACTGTGAAATACCTCTTTTACTTCCTCCCAGGGTTTGAAAGTCTTCCCTGATCCTTCGTTGTTTGGAGAGTGACGCTGCCTTAGGGCAGGGGTGGAGTCACCATCCCTGCAGGGATTTAAAAGTCATGTAAATCTGGCACTTGGGGACATGGTTTGGTGTTTGGCTTGGCAGTGCTGGGTTAACAGTTGGTCTCGATGATCTCAAGCATCTTTTCCAACTTAAATTATTTTGTGATTCCATGATTCTTCTCGTATTCTTTCAGCAGCTCCCTGTGAAACAAGATGTCGGTAATTACAAGAGTACTTCCATAGTGTTTCCTTCTGCACTTGTGACAGGGTAAGAAAAAAACATCTCTGGCAAACAAGAAATTCCTGTTGAGAGGCAGGGAAATTGCAGTGCTGGGCTCTGTCTGCTCAGTAATTGCAGATTGGCTGGATGGGGGTTGGTGGATGTGGAGCATTTAGCAGCCTTGTTAGTATCTGGTTCATCCTGTGTTTAACTTGGTTAACTAGTGCCTCATCTGAAAGTGACAATAACATGTTAAAAGCTGCATTAATATTAACAACCATGTATCTGCTTACAACCTGCATCCCTGAATCCATTATATCCACTGCTCTGCCATTACTTCCGTCTTCATCTACTTTCTCACTTGCATGGATTAAGTTCTTCTCCATCTTGGCATGATGCCTCCCTACTGACGAAGTTTCACAGGGCTCTTCATAGGTTCATACCACAGTCAGTGCCTCTTAAGAAGCAAAACTTTCAGTCAAAATAACATGAAGGAAGCCAAGATTAGGACAGGACGCCACAGGAATGTTTTATGGGAAGTTGCAACACTGCTTCGCTGTAAATTATTTGTTGTTTCAGAAATGCATGAAAACATGGAGCTGGGATTTCTTGGAAGGGAAACACAGGTAGCATGGAAAGTATTTCACAGCCGTGTGTTGCTCTGGAGGCAGCAGACATTTTTCATAGTTAAAAAAGCAAGCAAATTGAAGGGGCTTTGAGCTGAGCCATAGATAAGTGAGCACCAGGGCCACAGCATTCGGTGCAGCTTGGCTGGGTGAAAGCCTATGTGATGCCTTGCCTGAGGACATCCCTGCTTGCAGCAGCTTCTCTTCCTGCTCATGCTCCTCTGAAATCAAACATATGGCATTAATGGAGCCAGAGCGTGGATCGCTTCCACTCTGCACACACTGCTTTCCCTTGGGAGTAGCTCTCGGTTCCTCCTTTCTCTTTTAAGCATCTGGGTTTGTGTTTGCCCTGAGATGCTGCACTGCAGCAAAACCTGTTTCCGTGCGTGCTCGGGAGCAAGCATGAGCACAGGAGTGCAGAGAACTTGATTTGCAGTGAAACCACTTGGTAGAGGAACCCAGCAAGATTTACATGCGGCTGGCGTGCAGATCATTATAAGCTGTGACAGAGGAGGGGGTTTTTTTTGCACATCACAAACCCACAAATCTGTCACTTCTACGCAGAGCCACATGCTGTTTCTCCGAGGCAGGCTGATGGGGCCAGACAGCCCTGCGAGCTGAGGTGATGCTCTGCTCCCTGTGGGCAGTGACCCCCCAACACCACCTGCGGGTGTCCAGTGCCCTGTCCCGTGTTGTGCAGGTGGCAGAATCTCCATCTGCAGACAGACCACGACTGTCACAAACGTGGGCGTTTGGGCAGCAAACGTACGGTGGTTCTGGAGGAACTTAGGTTTTGTGTACAACAGCCCCAAATGTTGCAAAATACAAAGTAATTCAAGTCACCACGGAGCAGCAGAGGGGTAACGGGAAGTCCTCTGCTTGAGGAAATGAGTTTGTTTTGTGTGGAGTGCCTTGTGATGGCACTGCCCAGGACACAGGCACCATGCCCAGGCTTGTGCTGCCAGGACAAGCCTGGCCACCCCTGCTCACGGTGTTGCTGTTCTCTGCCCTGGCACAAGCAGAGCACCCCTGCCCCGTGTCCAAATTCCCAGCCTACTTCTGAATGAGGGGAAGAGAAGCTCCCTGGAAGGAGATTGGGGCTGGACCCCTGGGATCTGTGTGGGGAGTTGGATGACACCCTCACCCCTTGGCTGCTGCTCCCCTCACAGCCCTGCTGTGACTCGCCCCAGTGAGCTCCATGACAGACCTGTCCTGCTCTGCTCTCCTGAGGCTCTAAGCCAGCAGCACAGCAGCTTTGGGGTGGAGTAATAAGCTAAATAATTAATGTGCAATTATTAAATGTGGCAAAAATAATGGCCTTGAGTGAGAAAAGAAACACATCCTGCTGTTAAGACCCAGAAAATAGATTGTATTTTTGCAAATAACACAGTATGAGCGCAAATGTCCACCTGCTAAGAGCACCAGGAGTCAAAATCCTCATCCACCTTTCAGAATTTGCCATAAGTGGAGGAAATGTGGCCACTTGTTCTTGCCAGGGATCTGCTTCAAACCTAACTGCAAATATTGGCTTCCCACTGCCCTCAGTGAGTTTTAGATCAAGTCCAAAAGACATAATTTCTGCAACACGAAAGTGTGGGAACAGTACTTTGCATGAGCTGGGTTAAGATACCTGCACCTGTGAAAATCCCCTTTCCCTCTGTAGGGGAAAAAAATTGATAAATCATGATAGCAACGTCTGTTGTCTTTCTAAAAAAGATTCCGGAAATCTCTGCCAGCGTTGTGTACTGTTGTCAGAAGACACCCGGTCCTTTTAAATCCCAAACCCGCTGCCAGTGGTTGCAAGCAGGCTGGTAACTTGTGAAGAACAAAGAGTTAAAAAGAGCTGGGTGGCAGCGTGCCTGTGTCTGTGCAGCGATGCCGGCACAGACATTTCCTCCACATCCTCTACTGCCCAGCCGTGTGGGTTTTACAGCAAGAGTCGGGGGACTGGCTTCGCATTGCGAGGAGAGAATCCCCGGGGAGCCAGGGCACCCCTGGGGATGAGAAATAACTGAGTGCAGCCCACAAAACAAAATGCGGACGGGGGTTCCACAGGACTGTAGCGGTGCTTGAGGAGACGATGGCAGCGGTGTGAGGCGGGCAGCAGCCCTTTGCTTGGGCAGTGGCTGATCTCTGGGGACAGGCGCCCTCTTCCCAGGGCGGGACGGGGGAGGGTGCGTGGCTGCCGGATGATTTTCCTCCCTCTGACCGCAATCCTGCCGATCCCCGCTGCTCCTCGCTGTCTGCGTTCCGCCGTGTTTACAGAGCAGCTCTTTCTTTATGAGATGCGCAAGGCGTGACTCACCCGCAGCAGTGCCCGGACTCTGGCAGAGCTGGGTTGTTGAAGCTGAAACTTTGCTTTCCCTGCCCTGTGACTCTGCAGACGAGCCGGGCTCCTCTGCACGGACCTGTTGACAAGACTGTGCTTGTACTCTTTGTTTTTCTCGTTTGTCTTGCCAGAAATCCTGTGCGGGAAGGTTCTCAAGAGTCGTTCTCTCTCGGATCTGAATTTCTGAGCAGAGAAGCGACGTGTTTGGGACAAGTTGGGCACTCCTGTGCTTGTGCTGTTGGGGGTGTCTCCCGCCTGTCGGCGGTTCTGCGCTGCCTCCCCTCCTCTCCATCTCCTCACCAGGAGGACCAGGGCTCTGCAAAATGCCCAAAATCAGCTACACCACACACCCAGGAGGTATCAGATTTTATACCCTTCTCTTTCACAGCTGAAGACGTCTCTTAGACATTTCTACACTTTGGCCAGGATTTTTTTTTTTTTTTTTTTTTTTGGTGTTGCATGCTTGGAATTGTCCTCCTGGCAGTGCAGGTTCATTCAAGGTAACTAATACCTGGGTTAATATTTGAAAATATTTGTTAAGTACACAGGCTTTTGTCTCCTCAGCCCCAAGTTGTCCAGAAAGGGTCTGTGGTGTCCCCTGGTTTCTACCATTCCTGGGAATCAGAACAGCATCAAGGAAGCATAATTTCTTTGGATAAATTATAATATTCAGCTTTTTTTCTGTTACTCTGATGACATTTGTGAGTCTCAAGCATCTCTCTACCATACTGAGAAATGCTGAAAGATGTGTCAGAAAGACAGCATCTGAGGAATTTAAGCTCTTAGACCTACACAGCCCTTTCAGCTGCTCAAAATGGCTCCGAACATCAATGGCATGGTAGTGGTGGGTTCTCCTGTCCAGTGGTACGTGTTGCCCCAGCTTGTGTCTTCTTCGGGGTGCCCCAGGAGGACAGCAGGCTTTGATTTCTGCTGCCTCCTCTCTGGGGAACTCCCTTTGCCCCGCTGGGGCCGTGACTCATTTCCTCCCTATGGCTCATCTCATCCTGTCTGCTGCCAGAGCTTACAGCTCCCTCTTCCCCTCTGCAGCAGCAAAACTTGTTACAAAAACAAGTGAAGCTATCACGTTTTTGGGAATCATGTCCCCTGTCCTGCAGCATGTAGGGAGCCTTGTCTGTGAGGCTCTGTATACAGTGTGATGTGGAAGGAAAAGTGGGGAAAAAATCTGGTTATCTGCATGTAAAGCCATTTTATATTCCTGTTGTGCAAATGTGGTGGGAGGCTCAGGCAATAATAACTCAAATAGCAGAGTACTCCAAGCTTCAGGTCTCAAATTTGTTAATATAAATTAAAAGCTTGAGTAGTGAGTGAAGGCAGAAATAATCATGTTGGCAGTGCCAGTCCTCGCGGGGAGAGGCATCCTGAAAGTGAGCTGGCCAGGAAATTGGGGTGCACATTTCCCTGCCCTGTGGGTGGGACCCTTCCCTTGCATGTGCAGCAGAACTTCTGTCTTTATGCTGTTCAAGACAGGTGGTCTTTCTTTGCCTAGGAAACTAATCCTTTCTGAGATTAAAAACACAAAAGTTTTAGTTGTTATCTAGCCTTGCCTTAATTTGTTTTCAACTGTCACTCAGATTCAGTTTGTATCATTATTTCTATAAATTTTGGAACAGGAGGCAAACAAAACTGAGTGGTTAGGAATCTTAAAGTTATGCAATCTCCTTTTACCATAACTTAAATCTTAACGCACCCCAAGACAGCTTCCTACAACTACAGGGGAAGATAAGGACATTTTGGGATGGATTTTTTTTTAAATTCTTCATCTGCTTGTAAAGCCCACTGGTGATGTGCCAGTGAGTTTTTTTGTTTCTGTGGAGAGTTTCTAGACCTTGCCTCATCCAAAGAAATGGGCTTATGGATCCTGCAGCTGGAAATGAAGGATTGCCATCATATTGGGCCTGAGATAGGATGCAGCCAGACTGTGAAAGGTGGAAAAATGGAATTCATTCTGTGAAATCAGTGTCCAGGCTGTTCTCAGGTCAAGTGGAGAGAGACATGTGGGGAAACTATCAGTCCTTTTACAGCTGAGAGAGAGAGCAAACTGCTGTGGGCTCTATCAGATGCATCCTATTTATTCAGACTTCGGTTTTAACAGGTAAAAGGGAGCACTGCAGCAGTGGTGGTTCACTGCTATAAATAAAAACATCAGTGTTCTAGCCTCAGAACTGATTGCAATTAACATTTAATGCACAGGGTATTCTGCCAGTGTACATGTGAGGACAAGGCCGAAATGCCAGTAATAGAGAGCCTGTTTAATTTTAAACTTTTTTCAAAAATGCATTTGCTACTAATTGCAAACTAGAGCCAAACTGGCAGAAGATGGATTATAGTCAGGGGACATAGTCTGTTGAGTCATTCCTTATTTTCTCTTGAAGCACATAACATGTGTGCCACCTCACCAGGTGGCACACATCATGGGATCTGCTTGATATTTTAAAAATTTTTACTTGGCTTCCTTTTCCTTCTTCTTTTCCTTTCTCTCTTCCTCTTCTTTTTTCTTTCTTTTCCTTCTTCTTTTAATGTTCTTTTTTCTTTTTCCCTTTCTTTGTTATTCACCTTGTTTTTTTTCTCTTTCCTTCCTTTTGGAGGCAGAACAAGCAGCTGAAAACTAATGCACGGCCAAGAGATTTCTACATGCAGCTCTGTGCTCACACTTCACCCCTGTCACGATGCTTCCAGTTCCTGGCTCCAGTGAGCCAAAAAAAGGCTTTAGGCAGAGGTGCACTTTGGAGTGAGGGGATGCTGAGCCTGCCAAGCCGTGCTGGGGAGTGAAACAAAATTCTGGATGTGGCCCAAGGAGACCCTTGTTGGGCGTCAGCTCCTGCGGTGCCCAGGAGATGGAGATGGTGGGGACAGGCACAGCTCTTCCCGAGCCAGCAGCTGGCACAGGGAACGGGGACAAGAGCCCTCCGACGACAGTGAAGTTGGAAAGAGTGCTCAGTTCTTCCTCGACTCCTGTAATAGCTCGGGATGACTCCACTCTCCTGTTCCAAAGTTCGTGTGCAGCGCCTGGGAGCTGGAAGCCCTGGAGTAGGCCGCGGCTTTTGGAGGGGTCGGAGCTTCTCCCGCACTTGTGCTCTCCGCACCAGGCACTGCCGCGGCTCCCAGGGTAGCTGCGGACTGGCAGCCAGGCCAGATTTAATCTTTTCCCCCTCAAAGCAGCTCACTTTGTAGCCATGGCAACTCGCTGCCAGGCGCAGGCAAGGCCCCGGGGCTGGCGCTCTGCAGCAGCTCTGGTCCTGCTCGCTTGTGTCTGGCCAGGCAAGGGCATTTCCAGGAGCCTCCTCATCAGCTTACAGTCAGCTGTTCTGGTCTCCCAGAAGACACCTGTGAGGCTGAAATCAGAATGAGATTTTGTGAGCATCCCTTCATGTGTCACAACATCTCTCTGTGAGGTGCAGCATCCCCTCAAGGTCTGCAGCATCCCCTCAAGGGCCACAACATCCCGTCAAGGGCCACAACATCCCCCTCGTGGCGAGCTCCCACATCCCCTGAAGGGGTGTGGAGCTGCAGACCTTGGGTGAGACGCATCACTAAGTCTGAGCTGGGGGACAGGGCTCAGAAAGGGCTCAATTCTCCTCAGAAAAGCTGTTTGGGTTTGCTGCTGTCACAGAGAGCCTTGTGCTGCAGTGCACCTTCTCCCTGTCTCAAAAATTCTCCATTGAGATGTGTATTCTGCAGTGGAGGAGGGATTTGATCCTGCTCCAGCAGCGGGCTCTGAGGGGTTAAAGGATGGAGTCACACAGCCTGAGACTTTGCCCATTGACTTCTTGTTGTTGTTTGCTGTTGCAGACATTTGTTATACCCTGCATTAGTCAGGTTGTCCTTCAAGATACCTTCCTGTTACAGCAGCAGCCTTCCTTAGAGAAAATTTCTTAATTAAGATTTCTTAATGAAAACCTTTAGGTTGCTCTTCTGTATTCACAAGGGCAGCCCAAACCCTTTCCTGTAATTGGCTTGAGGAGTTCTCCTCCTGAGGGGAGAGAGGACATCAGAGAAAAACAAGCTTACCACACATTCTTTTCATCTCAGCAGCATGTTTTTAGGGCTGTGAGGGGAACGAGGGACAGCTCCCTCCAGACATCACCCTGAGGTGATAAGAGGAAATCATGGGCACATCTTGCCCGTGGTCTGAGGCATGGCTCCACCCTCACTGCTCAGCCCCTGCAGTTCATCTCCTGCTACCAGAAAGCATTGCTGTAATCAGGAGCTGCAGCTCCAGAAGTCTGATATTGCTCCCTGGGGAGCCATTCTGGCTCTGCAGGAAGAGGCAGCACAGTGCCTGCGGAGAAACATGTTCCAAAAGCCAGGAAGAAGGTGGTGCTGGAGCCTCGGGTCTGCATTGCTCATATCTGCTGTGCTGATGTTTCTGTGTGCCCAAGCACCCACCCTTGGGTTTCACGCCAAGTGTTGTTTCTAATACAGTGATTTCCCTGGAAAAGGGCAAATCTCCAGATTCACACATCCGTTATGACAGGAGGGATGGGGAGATGGGACTGGCTGAAAGAAAAGGTGGCACTTGGAAAATAGAAAACAACCCATGGGATTTTGTTATACCAAAGAGGAGAGGCTGTTGGCAGATTGTCAGTGTTGCCATATAGACTCTTGTTTGAATCTTGTGACGATTCACAAATAAATCATAAGTCATAGACTGGAGACTTCAGCACTGGCAAACATCACACAATCAGCCTGATTCCAACTTCACAGGTGTCTTTTGGGAGACCTGAACAGTGCAAGCAACTGAGGAGGTTCCCGAGTCTTCCTTCTCCTGAGCAGCCAGCAGCCCACAGCAAGCAGAACCAGAACCAGGGCTGCTGCACTGCCCAAAACAGCCACTGCTGCTGCAGTGCTGAAGGGAGCAGGGTGGCCATCATGCCCCTGCTCCCCTCAATCTCCTGCAGGAGCTGAGTCATCTCCTGATGCAGATATTCCTCGCGCTCCTGCATCCCCTTGGCTGTGGACACATTGACCTGGTGTTTCAACTTCAGGCTGGGCCAGATGCCCAGCAGAGCCAGGATGAGAGTGGTTGATGGAGCTATGGCCTGGAGGAAGTGGAGGGAAAGGGCATTCAGTAGGTCTGGCTGGGAGGGATCAGGGGGCTGGGGGCACCCAAAATGTCCCCAGAGCCTCTCTGGGCACCCGCTGTCTCTGAGAGACTCAAGCTCCATCCGCCTGCAGCCCCAAGAGCAATACCATGCCCTGCCTTGAGGGTCCCAGCTCTCAGTCTGCATTAGAAACCCCCTGGGCATCTTTCCCAGCTCCCATCCAGCCCAGCATTCCCCCTGCATGTGCTCTCACTGGTTGCCAGAATCCAGCTGCAGTGGGGCTGTGGCTGGGGCTGCCAGGTGATGTCCCCAGCACAGATCCCTGTTTCCCACACCTTCCATAGTATTGAAACCCTCAGAGCCAGATCTCCCAGCCCACAAGCCCCAGCCTTGGTCCCCACTGCCAGGCTCAGCAGGCCCTGGGCATCCCCACTCTGGGCATACCCAGCCACAGGAGCCCTTTGGGGCTCTCTGGACCAAGGTGGGCCTTGACCAAGCCCTCCAAAGCTGTAAATGAAAGGAACACAGGGACTGAAGGGGCATGTTGCTGGCTTAGGTGAAGAGGTGCAATGTGTCCTGGGCCATGTTGTCTTACTGAGCCTCCCTTTCTCCGGGATAAACCCTTCCAGCTTCCCCAGCCACTCAGATGACTTCATCTCTAGACCCTTTCCAGCTCCTCTGACCTTCTCTGGACACTCCAGCACCTCAATGTCTTTCTTGTCATGAGGGGCCTAAATCTGAATGCAGGATTCGAGGTGTGATCTCACCTGTACTTTTCCCTCATCCACTAAGTGGGTCACCTTGTCATAGAAGATCAGGCTGGTGAAGAAACTGGCCTGTGGTCACAGTTCTCCTCGACAGTGCTTCTGCTTGTCAGTGCATTGAAACTAAATCTGTGTCTAGTTTGCATGAAACAATTTGCATGATGAAACTGATCCTTTCATTCTGGTTGTTTTGTGGTCACACTGGAAGCACCAGTGTCAGCCTGGGTTGCAGGCAACTCTTTTGGGTCATGGTGCTATGATAATGGTGTCTATATTTGCACCTTTCTTGCAATATACAGTTTCTAATCTTTAGTACTTGCTACAGGCTTTTTTTCCAAACTACTTGGATGCTTTGAGGACAAGGAAGGGCCAACATATGTAAGGATTTTTGAGTTGTTGCCCAGTGTTTGCATATTCTCCTGGAAAGAGGAACAGCTGAAGGAGAGCAAGCCAGCCAGCAATAAGGAAGGTCAGATTCCAACATGACAACTGCTGTCCTGCACAGCTGGTTCACCCACTTTTCAGCTCCTTACAAGTGCAGCCCAGCAGAGCAACACGTGGAGCAAGGGTGACACGCTGTGATGATCCACGAGAAGTACAGGGGCCTTGCTGTGGTTGTCCCCTCTGCGTTCAGGATGGTTTAAGATGCACAGTAGATGGACTTTACTCACTGTGGCTCAGGCCCAGATGGATGTCCACCTCCCTGGTGTCCATGACCACCTAGGACAAGCAGTTCCACAGGAACAAGCTCAGTCCCAAAAGCAAGTGAGAAAAAAATGCGCTGGCCAAAGCACAAGCTCTGTTCATCTTAGCAAGGCTGCCCATCCTCTTAAGGAAGAGAAAAATAGTTTTAAATCCAAAGGAAAAATTTCCCAAATAAAATCCAATAAAGCAGGTTGCTCCATGATCCTGGGAGTCAATCAAGTTTTGATTCTCAGATCTCAGAAAAAAACCAGCCTCCTGGTTTTTTTCTACTGACTTCCAATAAGGTTGCAGCAGAAGGGCCTGCCTTGACAGATGTTAAGGGATGTGTATGATGAAGGTGTCATGGGATGAACCTAAAGTGCCTTTGGTCTGTTAGATACCAAAAAGCCTTTCTGAGCATGAAAAAAATGTTAGGAAAGAAACGAAGCAGAGCATCCTCTGGTGCCTAATAAATTCTGAACTCTGAAGGAAGTTTTTCCTTTCTAATAACAGCAGGTATAACAACAGCTGGGAAAAGTTATTCCAAGTGTGGACCTACCTTCTGCCACTGGGTCTGTTGTGCTTCTCGTACAAATTTAAAAAGAAAAAAAATGTTTCATGGGGTTCAAAGCTCTTTAGGAGATTAGGCTAAGGATGCAAGATAGATTTTGCTTTGGGAAAATACCAGCCCAGGAAACAAACACATGTAGTAATGATGAGTATCCTGGGCAAGATTCAGCTCTTTTCAGTATTGCTTTGGGTGTTGGCTCTCTTTAAGAAGAGGCTTAAATTGGCATTTTCTCCACACATGAACTCCCTGTGTCTTTAAAAACAGCAGGTCATGGAGCGTGGCTGCTGTGACCAGAGATGTCGGGGTTAGAGCTGGAATTCAGCAGCCTGAATTTCTGTGAGACCCTGAGAGCACAGACAGTGCATGCCCACCACAGAAGGGCCTTGATTCTTCCCAGCATTCTTGATGAGAAAAGCCCTCAAGCTGTTGCAGCTGGATGATGATAAAGCAGAGCTGCTCCTCTCTCAGAGCAACACAAGTCTGATCTCTGTCCTGGAGCTGCAGCTGAATGATATTGACTGATTTCCAGCATTTACAGAAATACAGAGGTCTTACAGACAGAAAACGGCCATGGAGATGTGACAACCCCTTCCCTTGCATAAACTTCATTTTTCAGAGGTTTTGCTCAAATCAGGATGAGAAACCTGATAGCAGTTCTCATCTTGCTGTCCTTGAAAAAAAAAGGAGAATCTTCCCCACAAAATAAGACATTCATAAAGCCTGTATAAATAATTGCTGTGTCTTTGCTCCGTGTCTGCTTTGCATTATTAACCATTGCAGGTTTCATTGTGAAGCTTCATTGATCATTTGCATCTTGCAGAAGGCAACACAACCAGAAAGCAAATGAACTTCACCACTGGCTCTGCAAGTGATTTGCATTTTGGAGCTATTGGGATGGTGGTACGGAATAAATTTTATCCTGAGATCCTCTCCTTGGGGCTTCCCACCATTAATGGAACCTTTTTCTCTTTCGGCGCCCAGTATTTCCCTGCAGATGTTGTGCTGTATTTCCTTTCTAACTTTTTATACACTCCTAATATATTCTATCATATAGGACTACCTGGAGTGACTGATGCCAAATCGTAATTTTTTTCCTTTATCCTGCCCTGTACCTTTTCAAATGCTCCAGGCTGTTGTTAGAAATACACCTCAAACTATTCATGTTTTCTTAATAGAAGACGTTACCGTGGAAGATTGAAGCTATTACCTCCCTGCTGGAAAATCGATCAATTTGCTGAGTAGGAGGAAGAATAACCTGTTCTACTCACCAATCTTATTTAATCAGTGGGTACGTTCATGGCTTGTTAGCAGAGCCTTGGCTGCCTCCCTACATGCTGCCAGCCTGACACAGCAGCTTCTTCCCCAGCCCTTTCCCTAAATCTTCATGGGAGAGCTGTTACTGAGAGAGGCTGACTTGTCCTCATGGTTAGATGATGAATTTCTCTGCTGCATGCAAGTCAAGGGACGTGGCTGTTTCACAGGGATGCCTGCGGCCTTGGGTACAGCCAGGATGATGTGAAAACAGCTTTTCAGCTAAAAGAAGGCCATTTTTTGCTTCCCTCCCATTATACTGGCAGCCAGATCTCTGAAAATAAATAAGAGGAATTTCAGCAGCTGGCACAGAGGGTTGATAATGCTGGGGCAGCCCTACTTGTGGTCAGTCTCTGAGGCCCAGGCTCCTCCTGGTGTCAGCAGTCACAGTGCTACTGTGTTTCAGTGGGCACTGGAGGGACTTGGAGAAGCCCAGTGTGCAGTGATGTGGGTTTTGGTCCTCCCATCTTGTGTGTAGGCACATGAAGATATGTGTGTGGCACCTGGGGACATGGTTTAGTGGTGGGCTTGGCTGTGCTGCATTAACAGTTGGAGCTGATGATTTTGGAAGGCTTTTCCTACCTGAACAAATCTATGATTCCCTGAATCTGTGATTCTATGAGTATACACACAGTGTGAGCATTCCTGCTGGCTGTGGCTGCATCCAACCCTGATATCAAAAAGCTCAGTTTCCACATGCTGAGATGACTTAGTAAACCCCATTTTCACTATGGCTAAATTTGATTTAAAAAGGTTTTCACCAACTGAAACTGGTGAAAAGGTTTGCTCCTAAAGTCATGGAGGTATTTTAACATCCTGCTTCAGACCACTGAGATATACCTTCCAGCACTGCCTGTCATCTCTGCTGGTCTTCTGTTGATTCTCCTTTGACTCCACTTTGATTTGAGGTTTATTCCCCTCTCTGCAGAAAATGCTTCTTCCCAGTAATCCTCTTTCATAATACCTTCCATGACTGTTTGATTTATACTGCCTGCAACCTCCCGTGATCTTCTGCAAAGCAGCAATCGGATCTCTGCAGGCTTGTCCAACCTCATTCTCTCTTCTGTCAAGCTGCAAACATCTCAAAAACACCCCTGTTCTTTTCTACTCTTCCCAGACACAGCTCAGACAGAGCTGCACAGTCTGACAGAGGACAGCCAACTTGCACTGGTGCCATGGAAATGATGCCCAGTGCTTCTTGCTGCATTCTAAACCTGGAGAAAAACTGTCTCTGTGAAACCTGTAACTCACAGCCCATTGCCTTTTGGAAGAACAGGAGGACCCAACAGAAAATCCTGCTGCATTTCTGATGATGTTTTCTCAATGTTGCCTCTGAGGCATGGCAGTGAAAGACAGTTTTTAGTGTTTTATAGAAAAGTCTATACAAACGAGGTTAGGGAAGTCCCTCTTCCACATGAGATGATGTACTCTGTACTCTCTGTTGGTGAAAATAGGGCTGCAGCATTTTGCAGACCCTGACCAGGAGAGACTGAATTTTTTTACAAACACTAATTTTCCTGATTTGTGCCTCAGAGCATGGACAAGCCACTGGAGCTGTCTCTCTCTCCCAGGCTCTCCCAGGAGTGCGAAGAACAGTGGCCGAGGAGCTGAACACCAGCATTTTGGCCACAGCCCAGGCCCTTTGTTCTCAGCCCAGGGAAGGGCCTACAGATCCAGCCCCCAGTGCTCCCCTTGGAGCATCATTGTGCCCCCAACAGCAGTGGAAGGATTTCTGCCTCATTTGAACAACGGGTTAATTAGTGCTCCTCTGTTTAAAATTGCTCCATTTCCAAGTCCATCAAAGTCTGTGAAAGCTTTGTCACGTGTTTTATGGGGATTAGGAGGCAGCATAATTTATATAGGATAAGTAAAAATGACACAGGAAAAGGAAGAAATTATTCCAGAATAGAAGCCATTAGCACAAACAGTAAAAATTACTCTTTTTTTAAAATTCTATTTTAAGAATTCATATATGTATTTTTGGGCCTCATTCTCTCTCCTAACACCACGCAGCACCGTGGCAGGGCCCAGCTCCATTACAGGATGCACTGGGCTTTTTGTACAGAGCCTTGGCTGACCTGAAAGCATTCCTCTCTTGCAGGGCAGGTGAAAGCTGTCAGGAAACATCTGGTGGTGGGGGTGGTCAGCTCTATGAGTTTGTTCTGCAGCAGCTTCAGCAGAAGAGAGGAGGAGGAGCTCTGTTTGAAGGGACTCTGTAGGTGGTGCAGAGAGCACACCTACATCTTTCTTTTTTCTCATGAGAAATAAGTGGAGATAAATAATTCATCCAGAGAACCAGCACAGAGAGTTGAATTTGTTGCCATTCCTCACAGAGCAGGCTGTGTACACATGGTACTTTCTGCCAGGAACAGATGAAAACTTACTGTCTAAATGCATGAAAACATATTAAGAGTCCAGGCAGGGTGTCTTTGCATGAAAATAACTGCAGGTGAAGTCAATAATATGTTATGCTGTAGGAAAAAGCTCATGAGGTCATTGCATAAATGAGAATTGGTTGGCTCAGTCTGAGCATGTGCTGAGTAGAGCATTCGCCTCGATCATTGCTGTGGATTCAGAGTCTGTGAGCAGACCAGGAGCCTCACTGCCTCTGCTGGCAGGGCAGGCTCTGCCAGGCAGGGAACAAACAGGAGAATCACAGAATCATAGAATCATTTAGGTTAGAAAATTCCTCCAAAGTCATGGAGTCCAACCACTAGCCCATCACTTCCAAGTCTACCAGTAACACATATCCTCAAGTGCCACATCTACATGTCTTTTAAATCCCAGGATGGTAACTCCATCCTGGAAATCCTGTTCCAACACCTCACAACCCTTTGAAGTGAAGAAATTTTTCCTAATACACAAACTAAACCTCCACTGGTGCAACTTTAGGCTCTTTTTTCGCATGTCCTTATTACTTCTGAGAAGAGTGCATGCAAGGGAACAATCTGAATAACAAAGGGCTCATTGGAAGGCAGTGAGAACCCGACATTGATAAGCACAGGTCATTGTTTGTTAAAGTCCAGCCAACGATGTCAGGAGAATTTCCATTAATGTGAACATTCATGACATGCATAGTGGCCCTTCCCTCTAGAAGTGATGCTTGTGGCAGCCTCTTTGATGTGGGGCTATCACAGCTTCACCGGGACTTGTGGGAGCCTCTCATGAAGACAAGAGAAGATGCTGGATGCTAATTTACCTCTGGGGATCTCTTGAATCAAAGTCCAACCCTTTTCTCCAATGAGTGGGAGCATGGGTTGTCAGGTTGTCCGGTTTTAAGCCGAAACTTTAAAATCTGATGTTAATTTGTCTCATCTTGCCCATCAATGGCATTTCAATAGAACAGAACTTTGTGAAAGCACCCTGGCACCAATTCTTATTTTAAAAATTGCTCTAGAGCAGCCAAGTAACAGGAACATCTGGGGTCAGCTGGCAATTGCCTGTGTTCCCAGGAACCACCCTGCTTCAGTATCTGATCACCACCTTTGCTACTCCTTTTTAGGCCAAGGCTGCATACTGTTCTAAACATCCAGGAAGTTTGCCACGAGAAGAGATGTCCCCCTGGCAAGAAGATAAGCATATCTGAATGCATTTTAGGGGCTTTTCCTTGAGTTCAGCTCATTTACAGGCAGCCATACAAACCTGTTTGTGTGGCTACAACTGCAGGTCTACTTACCATAGTTACACATGGACTGGTTACAGCATGAAGAAACAAAAACAAGGAAACACCTTGGTCTTGTCCAGGGCATGGAAATGCCCTGGTTTTACAGCTCCCTTCTTTCCTGGCTTTGCGGTGGCTGCCAAAATTGGTACCCTGCACTAAGCATCACCTGTGGGCCTTTGTGAGGCGGGACCCTGGCCTGGTGCCAGATGCAGAGCTGGGAGGATCAGTCTGTTCATCAGAACAAGGCATGTGGCAGTGAATCAGTCATTCCATCCCCTTGACACGGCAGGAACACAGGGATGATCTCAGCCACCAGCAACTTTCATTACCTTGAAAACCCTGACTTTCCAGTCCAAGGCATGATTCCTTGTTTGCAGAGATAATGTCAATGGCTGGAATAATCCATTGACCTGATCCAAACGGAAAAGTAAACACTTTATTTCCATCCAGAGCCCTGTTTGCTAGGCAGTAGTAGTACCTGTGACACACTGGAGATGAGCTCACTCTCATGAAATATTTCTGTTCCCACTTCTATTGTCCTTTGCAGAGGAAGCTCTCACCTCGGTTTTTACTATAAAACCCTTGTAGCAGACAGATCATCCGCAGTTCTGACTCAGATCATTAAGGGTGTGTTGAGAAATAACTTTCATTTCCCAGAAGGCTAATTTACGTCAGCAAGCAAGAAGATAATCAGAGTCATAAATCTTTGTCCATGTCCATATCTCCTGATTGCTTTAAAAATATTGGGGCAATACTTTCTATACCTTAACCAAATGCAGAAATTTGGCTTGGTTTTCCTAAGATCTGCAGAGCGTGGTATTTAGGCTGGTTTATATCTGCCTCATTTCCAGCATGCTGGAATTAAGCGTGGCCTGTAAATTACGCGTGACTTTTTAACATTCATGAATCCCATGATTTTACTTTATTGATTAGTTCTTTACCATAATTGGCAACAACCCATGAGGAAATGGATGTTCTACATCAGGCAAATGGGAATTTTATTGGTGTAGTATTGGGAAAGCAATAGGCATGCTTAGCAAGCTAAAATGTTCCCATGCTTGATGTCTCTTTGGGAGCAGTATTGGTGTCCTCCTGCCTGCATTTTACCTGGGGTCTTAATGGGAGTTAGAAAACCTGCTCTATTTAATATTTATAGGGGTGCTATCTTATCCACCTAGCCCTCTATTAATATTAATGAAGGTAACCATGTATGTTCCTTTCCCTCTATTAATATTAATGGCAATGAACACAGGTGTCAGTGCAGGGATTTCGAAGTTTTTCCTTAAAACTAGCAGCCAAATTTCCTTTTTTCCACTCTCTCCATCTTCATTCCACACACTTCCTGAATAGGCACAGTTGGCCAGCTGCAACACGAGGCTCTTCTGCTGATCCCCATGCTGGTGGAACAGCAATTCCTTTCACTTTAGGGGAAACAAGCCCACCGTAAATAATCGTGTTGATAAAAGCCATGTACTGAACTACAGCCTTTGCCCTTGGGTCAGTTATAAATCACAGAGGCACAGAATCATTCAGGTTGGAAAAGAGCTTTAAGATCATCAAGCCCAGCCCCAGCACTGCCAAGCACACCACTAAACCATGTCCTCAAATGCAACATCTACACATCTTTTAAATTCCCCCCGGGATGGTGACTGCACCACTTCCCTGTGCCAACACCTAACAACCCTTCTGGTGCAGAAATTTTTTCCTAATATCCAATCTAAACCTCCTCTGGTGCCACTTGAGGCCATTTCCTCCTCCTGTTGCTCACCTACCTGTGAGAAGAGGCCAGCTTTCCTCTTGCTACAACCTGTTTTCAAAGGGTGATAAGATCCCCACTGAGCCTCATTTTCTCCAGTCTAAACGAGCTCATCTGCCTCGCCCACTCCTCACCAGACTTTTACTCCAGACCCTTCCAGAGCCCCGCTGCCCTTCTTTACACATGCACAAGGTTTAAGACATGTCAGCAGCCAAAAAATCAATGTCCAGAGAGGAGCCACAGCTGTGTCTCTGCTGTCCTTATGTTCAGATGATGGGAAAGGAGAAACCAATCCCTTTACTCCAAGAGTAAAACAGCCTTTAATTAGATAAAATAGATTTCTTATATAAATGGTTGCTTGTTGGACAGGTTGGCATCAACCCTTTTATTCCTCTTAGTAGTGAGGACAGACAGCCCTCCTGGTGTGCCACACAGCAGAGACCTTTAGATGGTTCCCCAAAGCTCTCAAAGAGCCATCATGATAACGAAGCATTGATGGTGACCTTTCATGGCTCCATTTGTACATCTGTGGAGATAAAGATTCACAGCGTGAGGACAGTTAAAGAAAATTTTATTGTCTATATGCACCTCCCAAATAATTTTAACATGCAATTTCCTTTATCTGCTTTAATTTGCATTCTGCTTTGGGAAGACACCTGATTGTGCTGATAAAAGCAATTAGGGCAAGAGAGCCAATCTTGTATCAATTATTGTGTGCCTGTAATGAGATCAATTTTCTCATTTTATTTCCTGCTCATCAATCAGCCTTATGCTTGTTGAGTGCAACTGAATTTGTGTCCAACAGCAAAATGAAGATATTTAGATTTACTCTAATAAAATCTTGTACCAAGGTTATATTAAACTGCAGAGAAAAATGCGAACTGTTCTAAAACATCTTAACTTGAAGTCTGCATATAGCAAAAATGCTCCTTGCTCATGCATAACTTGCCTCTAACTCTTCATTTTTCTCCAAAGTGCACAGTAACAGAAATAGAAAAATTGAATGACCTCAGGCTTTTTTTTTTTTTTTTGATGGGGGGAGGGAGGGAAAAAGCTTCAAAATAGTTGATAAAACCCCTTAACTGTGCTCTCAGAAGGTCTTGGATGGACTCACACCTCATGCAAAGTACAAGTCTCTGTGGTTTGTGTTAAAATTAAAAAAGGATTATTAGGAAGAGAAAAAGACATTGCACACAAATAATCCTAAAATTTAAGTTCAGGGTGCATTTAATACCTGTACTGGCAGGGAGAGCTGGTGTAACACATAAGAGAGATAAAGAATTTCTTCAGAGACCCTGGAAACCAAGAGCAGATTATAATAAAGTAAAATGGCTAAAGAAAATATAGTCTCCAACAAGCCCAGAAATTTTTGTACTGTTTAGTAAATAAAGTCTATAAAGCAGAATCCTCCCTACACCAAAAAAAAAACCAACCCAACCCCCCCCCAAAAAAAAAAAAAACAAACCAAAAAAACCCCCAAAAAAGCAGAGAAGAGGGAGGAAAGGAGACAAAAGGAACCCTAAAACAGAATGTGTACAGTCCTGGGCCAAGGGGATTTGTTGTGAAGCATCCTTGTGAAAGCATCATCAACCTTCTTGGGAGAGCAGCATTCACACACAGCTTTTTTGGGAGCCAAATCAAACATAACTTCCTGATATTTAACTTCTTGACCATTAATAAATGGTTTATGAGAAAACTATTCTTTATTACACATCATGTGAGAGAACATATGTCTTCACTTTTAAGTTTTTGGGAAGCCAGGGAATGCAGTGGCCATCTGAAGGATTTACTGACCATTTTCTTGGATATAGGGAATTAAAACACTTTGGATTCTTATGAATAACCCTGTTTCAATCAGACTACCTGATGTTACACAACCACAGCACCAGAGTGCACTCACCACACTTTTTCTAACATGTTTGATCTTCATAGTAACTTTGTGACAATGCAGAATTCTTCATAAATATTTAATTCATATTATTCTGCAGGCACAAGTGCCGGGGAAGAGTCAGAAAGTGACTCATTGTTTCTGAATAAGAGATGAGGGACAAAGGAGATCTGGCGTCACAGTGGGAGAGGGTTCTTGGTGCTGATAAAATCATCCAAGGATTTAAAAAAACCCTGTAGAGTGAGGAAAAAGTATCTCTTGTACCATCAACAAGGGTATGTGTAAGAAAACAAGAACAACTAGTCTACTCTAAAATAACAAAAATAATTTTAGCAGTAAAATAATGGTCAAAAAGAGTAGGAGTAATTTATTTCATCTTTCAAGAGCTTTAGCCGTGATATCATGGATGGAAATAAGAAATAAAAAGCGTGATCACACACTAAAATAACTGCTTTATCTTTAAGCACTTTGTGCAAGGTACAGCCAGCCATTCCTGTGACCTTCTGGTACAATTTAATTGACTTCTGTTTATGTTCACATTTTTCTCGGATTTGTCTTCACTGATTTGGTGGTCTACAGCAAATTTACCATAGTTAGTTAATTTCAGGATGGCTCTGAGACAATACCAAGCATTAGCTTCACCTTTTGAGTTTAGCTGGTGAAACGACAGCAGGTGCACTAACAGCTACAAAGATCCTGCAGGAAAAATTGATTAAAAGATGCTTTCCTTATGTGAACGGCTGGTCTGTCTATGAAGCTGCTTGGGAAACGCATTTACTATTCATTTCAAAGTCAGTAAGAACCCTTTTTAAAAACAAACAAACAAAACCAACCAAGCAACCAAAAAAACCCCAACAAAAAGACCAAACACATCTGCAAATGGCAGCTGGTCAGGGGCTGCTGCAGGACATCAGCCAACAGCACAGAGACAGCAAGCCCTGCCTCCTCAATGCTGCCTCTTGTGAATTCTTTAAACGTTCTTGAAGATGATTTCAGGGTGATTTTAGCTATCTTTTTTTCCCCCAGAGTTTGTGAAAGTTTCCACTCCACAGCCCGATAGAGATTTTATTGAAAAATGACTATGCAAAGGGTATCTGAAAAATGACTAATCATCATTGCGTCAGTCTCCTTGACTTATCCTCATTACCTGACACTTACTCTCTCTGCATGTGAAGGTTTTCCTCTACTTTGCATACTCTGGTATTAAATTCTGCCTTCAAGCAAAAGTTTGAGCAACAGCCCAGGAGATAAATGGCTAGGTGTACCTTGCTGGAGTAGCCATATATTTCTATTTTTGGCTGTGCTACATTTTGAGTTGCAGCACCACCCCAACAGTGATGTCTGATGTGTGGCAGTTATTGTTATGAATTGCTTTTGCAGATCTTTCAAGCCTGCAGGATGCTATCAATCCTCAGGGAAAGCATTGAAGGGTAAATTCTACATCAGTTCCCATTTTAATTTTAAATTAACGATGTCTTCATTTTGTGGAGCTGCACAGTAAACGAGCATCCAAAATTTAATGAAAAATGCCCTGTTTTTTCCGGATTTTTTTGGACCTGCTATCATTTTTCCCGCACCAAGGGGTCAGTGCTGGAGAGTTCAACCCATCTCCTGGGGATCTGCCAAGAGCTGCTCAGCATGAGGTGAGAGCTGAACATGGGGAAGCTCCTGCCTTCACATGGAAGGAGCAGGCATTTTCTTTTACAGCCCCACTGAGCCACTAAGAGGGTTATCAGTCAACCAAGAAAAGTGTGAGTGCCTTCAGAAACAGTTTCTTCCCTATTATCCTCTCCAAAACAGATCAAAAATTGTGGTGCTACAGCTTATGCATGTAACTAGTGTTTCATGACCCTGTCATTAACACAAATTGTGTGCCTTCATGCTGCTATAATATCTCAGGTGCTGCATAAAGAGAAGTGCAAATCCTTCGAAGTGGATTAATATTTTGTGTTCAAATCAATCCTTCATTTTCTTCTGTATCTGCTAAAATCCTGATTCAGTTTCATGCTGTACTATCACCAAGACTCACTGGGTACTGCTGCATGACTTTGCTTTGGGCTGCTATGTAACCTTGATATGGCCACAAAAATCGGGAGAAAGTTGTCTTTTTTTGGGTGCATTTAAAATACAAACCCTTCAGGAGGCAGAGAGGCCTGAGCAGCAGCAACAACAGCAACAAAAACTAAATTGCCTGAGCTGTTTTACCAGCCAAGAGAGTGGCATTTTTGAGGGCAGATCAGTAAAACCTGAGAGGCTGTGCCAGCACAATGGATGAGTGCTGACAGCAGGGCCAGGCAGGCAGACACTTTGCAGCCTATTTGTAAAACTCCTCTTTGGTCCTTCATGGCCTGGGGCTGGCAAGGGAAAGCATCCCCAAAAGTATCCTGGTGACATCCCTGCCTGCCCCACTGCCTGTGGCCTTGCTGCTGTCCAAGATGGAAATTGCCTTTATTGCCCCTGGATAAAGAGCACTGTCTGTTTCTCTATCTCACAGCCATTCAGGCTTCCAAACCTCTGCAAAATGAAGCAGTAAAGTAAGATATAAAGTCAAGATACTGCTGTTTTATTCCCCGAGCAATGCCAAAGGAGCTAAAAAAGGCATCATAAATATCTGCCAGCAAATGAGAAGGCTGTTGTGCTCAATACCAGTTTTATGATGCCAAGGTGAAGCTGATTTAAGTCACTCCTATAACTTACATGGGCATGACACAGACTTTTGACATTCACTGTTTTTTCACTCTACCAAGAGTCATAATCCTGAAAGTGTGGATCCACTTTCTTTTCCTATCTTTTCTTGGAATGAACCATAATATATAAGAGTTCTCAAAAACTGCAGAAGAAAATCTGGGCTTAACTTTACCCATAAAATTTGCTAACTCTCCTGAGCCGAGTTTTGTAGCTTAACACTAACACTGCCTAATATATAAACAATATTCCCAAAAATGCATAAGAGGAAGCATTTTCCCCATTTGAAATATATGTTTACTCTGCAGGAGAAGTGTTTACTTGGTGTCAAAAAGATGAAGATTTGAGTTTTGTGAGCTCAGAATGAACTTCCCACTACCTGCTGTGGGGGCAGAAGAGGGTCCTGGCCCAGCTGGAACACCCAGCTGCTACTTTTTTCCACAAGAAAATAGTAGAAAGAGACAGCTGAAAAGGATAGAAGTTTTTTTATTATATAAATACTATAATAAATATAATAAATCTGGAAATGCACAGTATTTCGCTTATCTTGGCAGCTTTGAAGACTAAGATTTCTAACAGGAGATCATCACTGGTCATGAGGCAATGTGATTACCAGCAAATTGCATGTGAGTAGCCCATGCTCTAAAACAATCTAAGTTTCATTTTATTTTATATATATATGTATATATAGGCACTTAGCATGCTGCACAGCATCTACTGGTGCTCTTTCAATGAAGGCAAATACAGCATTAATAAGTGATAAAGAAATAGATTTCTATCCTGCTGAACAGAACTTGCAAGATGGACAGCCTGTGGGGTGGGCTTTGGCAAATCAGTTTAATTTTCCCTGCCCCTTTATCTTTGAATGATGGATTAAGAAATAAAGTTCTTTTGTAAAATGCCTTGGAGTATTGTTTACTCCTCCTCTCTGTTGTAAAATGCACCAAGAAAAGATGGTGTGCTGTTTTCTATGGTCCTTTTTTTTTTTTGCTAGAACAATCATAATAATTTTGATTCCAAGTAACACTGCCCATTTTAAAGGGTATTCAAAAGCTTCTTTCTCTCATTCTCTAAAAAACCATCATTTTAAAATGCCTCTCCCCTTACAACAGGCGATCAGAGTGCTTTGCACACGAAGGATACTATTGACATATTCAGCGGGGTATTTTTAGCACGGTGGGAAAAATAAAATCTTGGGAAAGGTCAGCTCTTTCAGTGCGCTAATTAGATTTCTGCTGAAGGAGATTATATCACGATGGTGACACGCAGGCTCGCGGGGACGTCACGCAGCAGCCTGCAGCAAGCAGCCTGGAGATCGCCCCTGAGTCATGCAGCACCACGTTTCCTTCCCTGATGGTTCCATTTCGGCAGGGCAAGCAGGGGGACATCACAAAAAGAGGTTTCCCGTTAGCTAATGGCGGCTCTGTGTGTCCTCTCCAGGAGCAGAATGTGCTGAGGGAGGGATGGGTGCAAGGTGGGGCCATCAGTGAAGCTGTGCTGTCCAAGTGCACTGCCAGCACAGCCTGGGATAAAAACCCAGAGGATTCAGCATGGAGAAAAGGAAGACGTTTTCTTCAATGAGAGTGATGAGGCACTGGCATAAGTTTTCAGAGGAGCCGTGCACACCCAGTCTCTGGAAAGGCTGAAGGTCAGGTTGGACAGGGCTTTGGCCAGCCTGGTCTAGTGGAAGATGTCCCTGCCAGTGGCAGGCAGGGTGCAGCTGGGTGGTCTTTAAGGTCCCTTCCAATTCAAACCATTCTATGATTCTATGATTTTATGTTTCTATGACTCTATGATTCTATGACTTGATGCTTCAATGCCTCTTCAGTTCTATGATTGTATGATTTTGGAGGGGACATTCAAACTTAAGGTCACTTTTTAACCAAAATTATCACAGGCAGAAATGGGACTTGGCACATCTACATTATTTTGACTCCTGCCTTCAGTAAAGCTTGAAGAGAATTTTGAAGGAAATCCTAGAAATTAGGTTGCAAATGTATCTAAGCAAAAATCAAAGCTGGGTTTGTGCTTATCACCCAAAACACCACATTCCAGCCATAGGAGTGGCACCAGCCAGGCGGTGTCCGTGTTCCTGTGCCCATCTGCTCACTGTGGCAGAGGGAGGAGGGTGTGCCAGTGGCCTGGGCCATCAAGGTCCTCTCAGGTGTGAAGTGGCTCAGACCTCTGAATTTTTGTTCCTTGGCAAGGAGCTGCAGCAGTGAGCACTGTGAGCAGCTGTACAAGTGGTAGTACCCCCCTCCTGCACCACTTTGGCTGCGTAAACAGAGCATGGGGGAAGCCTCCAAAAGCTCCTTGCCCATCCAAATATAGTCTGTCATTCAGGTTATATGTAAGCTTTGTGTTTATCCTAACAAATGGTGTGCCTTTCTTGCAAATTAAATCACCTCTGAACAGTTTCAGTAGATAAAAATGTTTGTTGTTTGGTTGTTTCTGTTCTTGTTTTCCCCAAAGGTGAATATATTGCTGCTGTTTGGTGGGCATCTGTTGACCTTTGCTGGGTATCAGCAAAGTGCTCAGTAGAGCCTGGGATTTCAAAGCTCCTCACAGTGGTGATTGCTGCTTGTCAGTAAACAGCCACCTTCTCCTCCCTTCAGGGGGCAGAAACAACTTGCTCCGGTGGAAAAATTAAGAGCTAACTAAGCAAGATATTTCAAATTACTAAGCTATTTTGAAAACTGGCTTCCAATGGCTATGAAGAATGAAAACAGCCCTGTGTTTTCTGTGGTAACACTCTGTCTGGATAAGACAAGGCACAGAATATCTGCATCAGGAGATGATTTGTGTTCTGCAGGACAGCGAGAGGAGCAGTTGGGCAGCAAAGCCAGTGTCTCTGCAGTCACCCACAGCCTGACAGGTCCTGCCAGGCTTTGGATCTCTGTCTGCACCTGCCAGGACTTAAAGAATGCGACCAGTTTGTCTCAGAGCACTGTCAGAGGAGAACATTCCCACAAGATGAGCTACCAAAACAGGCACAGATGGCAAGCGGGAAGGTGTTAACGTCAGGCCTACAGGGAGGTGAAAGGCTTGGAATTAGCACACCGGACAAGATTCCACTGAGCAGCCTGTGGGAAAAGCACAGAGGGAAGAAGAGGAAGATGCCAGGCCTGGTGAGGCAGATCTGGGTAACTCATCCAGACAAGAATTCCCACCACGGCAAACTGTGGGAAGGGAAGCAACTGCTTGCACACATTCCATCCCAAGCTGTGGGCACAGATCATATGCCTCATGGACACCTTAGACTTGGTCTGTATAAAACTGGTACCTCCAGAAGAACACTCGGGGATCCCCTCCATTGAGCAGACCAGAGGAAGAGGGGCCAGCAGGACACCACAGGAACTCGTGTGGTGGTGACTTACTTTCTACTTAATCTGTCTTTCTCTCTCTTTCTCTCCCCCCACCTCTCTCTTTCTAACTAACATTTACTGTTAAATAAAATCCATACTATTGGCTTCAGCAAGTGGTCTCGTTTGCTTCTTAATTCTGGCAGAGGCATCTTTTAATAATCAGACCCTTGCATTGTTTCAGAAGTGGGATCCTAACATTATTCCAGGGGATCATAACAGCATAACAGCACCCCTGTCATGTATTGACTCTTCCTCAACCTCCACACACCTTGCCACCCCTGCACCCACCAGTGACTGCTGCCTCATCCATCCTCTAGTCCTGCTGTGGCCGCTGGTGCCAGCACAGATCCCTCCATCATTTCTGGCCAGGGATGAGCAGAGTCTTATTTTTCTGAACATGTTCACTGATCTCCTGCAGAGCCCTGTGGTAGTTTAGCAAAACCTTTGTGGCTGGAGACAATTTTGGTTGGTTACCAGTTGATGGCACCAGGGCTGTTCACCCTCCCAGTCGAGTGACTGTCACTTCCCAGCAAGTGTGAACCTGTCTTCATGCTTCCACAAGCAGATAGGGCAAGTTGCCTGCATTGTGTCTGTTCAGTGGGGGATCCATCCTCCAGGCTGGAACTGTCACCGTCTTTCAAGGCTCAGATTTTAATAAAAAAATCCGCACAAAGCATTTTAACTCTGAGCTGAATGACTGCTTTGAACAGAGCAATTAAGAAGATGAAAGGGGGGAGGGCAGCCCTGTGTATTGTGTTGTCAGATGCTTCAGGAGAGTTCCTGGGGTGGGTGTGATGAATCCACAAGCACATAAATCTGTCCAAGAAGATCAACAGAGTTAAACCCAGGTGCTGCAGTCCTGGACCCAGCAATGGGAAGTTATGGCTGAGGATCCTGGAGGAATTTGCTGGGACTTCATTTGGGAAGATTAGATTTAGGATCATTAATTGCCTATGAAATCCTTGAACACATTGTATTTAAATTCAGATTAATTGCTCCAATCTGCAGTTAATTTCAGAGCTGCTGTCATTGTGTTCTCACAGACACAGAAATGAAGGAGGTTTCTGAATAAAATGTCTATGGCTGAGCTTTTGCCCCACAAATGAGTGAGCAATGCACCCAGCATCACGTCATTGGCCTCTGCCCCCTTTTCTCCAGTCTTTTTGGGTTGGATGTGCAGAGGAATAGCAGCCCAGCATTTCTGAGACTACTTCATGGCAGAGATAATTACATGGTGAAATGCAAACTAACAAGCTGCATCTACTTAGTATTAAGGATTAATGATCTCAGCTTTAGTCTTTGCTTCCCTGCAGGGTGGCACATCTCATGAAAATCATGCTTCAATAAATACAAAGAGTGCGATGTGCAGCCTATGCAGAGTGTATGTATAGAAATAAGATTCTTACTCTTCTCTCCCATCATCTGAGGCTGGACCTAATGTCCCACACCTTCACTCGCCCGAGGCAAAACAACGATGCCGATTATAGAATCACGGAAACACAGCACGGTTGGGTTTAAAGACCATTCAGTCCCACCCCCTGCCATGGGCAAGGAGCACCTTCCATTAGACCAGGTTGGTCAAAGCTTCATCCAGCCTGGCCTTGAACACTTCCAGGGATGGGGCAGCCACAGCTTCTCTGGGAAGCCTGTTCCAGTGTTTCATCCCTCCCACAGTCAAAATTTTTCCCACTATCTAATCTAACCCCCCTCCTCTGTAAGTTCAAAGCCATTCTTCCCTGCCCTTTCACTCCATCCCTTGTCCAAAGTCACCCTCCAGCTCTCCTGGAGCTCCTTCAGGCACTGGAAGGTGCTCTAAGGTCTCCTCAGAGCCTTCTCTTCTCCAGGCTGAGCAACCCCAGCTCTTTCAGCCATCACTAGACTTGCCATCCCCTGTGACACAAACCCTGCTCTGCTCTCCCCTCTCCAGGGTTCTTTATCCCCATTTCCAGGCTGCCTTCACCAGCTCTTTCTCATTTTCTTTGTACATATTTCATACCGTGACATGATGGGCACTGTGGGCCACACCACACATCCAGTGCTTTCCTCTTGAGTTCTCTCCACATTTTATAGCCAAGACGTGGTGCTTCACCCACCCTTGGCTGTGACCAGCTGTCTCTGGAGCTTCCCTCTGAACCAGAAAATACTGGATAGCCTGTCTGCCTGCTCTTTTGGTCTCATTGGCATCCATTTCCCAGTTGCTTGCTGCTGGTGGGCTCCTCTGGAGCACCCTGGAACGTGCTGGATAGGTGGCGGGAGGCAACAAGATTGAATGGCAGACACAGGCAGGGACTTGGCTGGCCAGCCTGCTTCAGTCTAGCTCAGTTTGTCTTCACATCCAGGTTTTCCGTCTTCTCCAAAGCTACACTACAGGGGTGATGTTACAGAAGGGAAAATGTGGTTTAATAGAGGACGTGCAATGCAGGTTATGAAAGCAGCTGCCATCCCTTTGGAGTTTCTGGTGTACCCAGCTCTCCCACGTTGCCTCTGGTAGGCAATGTGTATGTAGAGGCTGCTTCAGATTATCACCTCCCACAACCAGAGGAAAGAGATCCCATCCCTCATTCAGTCTGAAGAGATTTGACACTTGAAAGATAGCCTCAGTCTCTGTTTGGGGTGGCTTGTGTTGGATGCTTACCAGAGACAGCAAATCCATCAGTGCTCCCACACTGCTGTGAGCTGGAAAAAGCCCTTCCAAGTGTGAGCTAGAACCAGAAATGGAACCAAACCCTTCAGGTAGGGTTTTTCTGTCTGGCTTTTTTTTTTTTTTTTTGGAAGCTACTTTAAAACACTGTTCTTTCTTACCTCTGTTTAGTAGCCACTGCATGGTGTGTTTTATTTCCGTGAGTGTGGACCTGAAGTGCCCCCATGGAAGGTTGTACATGCATCCAACTGGCAGAGCTTCTCTCCACCAGCTCTGTGGGAAATGGTACCTGCTCTCAGACCTACTGACACATCCACCTTAATCATCTGAAGCCTGTTTGACCAGAAAATAACCCCAAGTGGGATAAAGGAAAAAGTGATATTTCTGTATGCAGAGAGAGATGGGTTGCCTGGGTCATACAGGTGTGAAACATCAGATCTGCCCGGGATGCCAGATTTTGGATCCCCTAAATGAGTACCTAAAGCACAAGTGGATCCCTGCTCTCCTGGAGCACAAACCATCCTGTCATGCTGGCTCCCCAGATAGGATATCTGTATTCTGGAAATACGCTGAAGGTTTCTTATGATGTCGTTTCTGTGGCTGGTTGTGTGAGTAAATCTTGTAGTCAGGCGAAGCGTGAATAGTTTGGCACATATAATTTACTCAATGTATTCAGATGCGGTGTCCTGAATACTAAACATCGTTTTCCCATCAGTGAAAAAGACCTATTTTAAATGTTGGGGTTTTTTTTCTCCTTCTTGGCAGTCAGTGGGGGGTTATATGCAAATCCTGCACTTGCATGTATGTTTCAAATAAATAGCTCTGGGCTGGGGTTTGTTTTTATTTTTTCAGAAAAAGAAATAATCCAGACTTGCAGTGAGACAACTGGCCTGTTGAGTCAGACTCCAAGGGGAAATATGGGGGGAAGGAAAAAGGTAGGTCTGGACTGAAATGGAAGGGTAGTCTCTCAGAGAAGGCTCAAGGAAGCACGCCCTGTCATCCCATCCCTTGGAAGCAGGACATTCAAGCTTTTTCCAGCCCCTCAAAGGCAGTGCCCGATCTTTATCACCCATGCCCAACACTGTTAGCCATCATCATGGACTTCAGAAAGGTTCTGCTCCCATGGCTGCATCTGGCAACACTTCTGCTCCCTGTCCCTGGGGAACAACTGGAAACACCTCTGGGCATCCACACTGAGAAGTGGAGGGTGTTTAGTATGTGGAAAGCTTCCCTTCTATTTTCATTTTTATTTATTATTTTTATTTATTTATTTATTTGTTTATTTTCCCTGCTTTTTCCTTTTTTTTTTTTTTTTTTTTTTTAAATAGAGAGCACTGTAACAGTGAGCAGCTATTCCAGCACAGCCTGTCAGCTGTAGTGCTGGCAGGCAGGTATCTGCGGGTTGTGTCTTGGGTTTGCTGATAGGGACCTTACACAAATAGTATCTCCTGCCTTCATCAGTCCCTCTGAACCAGCCTGTCAGCTCAGGAGACAAGGAACAAGGCTCAAGCTTGATTGCAAGCCTCCAGCTCCCTGCTGGGGAGCTGAGAGGACAGGAATCAAACCCTGGGGCTGATTCCTAATTGGTAAGACAAGGAGATGTTTTAAATGAGATAGCAGCAATTAGGATGAGAGGCACTACAGAGATCAAGAGAAATGCTTCTTCATAAGAACAAGCTGTTGCTTCTCTTGAGGGGAGTAGGCAGGGGAAAGGTAGCCTGCCTGAAATGGGTTAGCTGCAGCAATTAGGCAGAAAACTCAGTATACAGACAGAAATCTCTTCCTTCAAGCTCACAACTGATTTCAAAGGAATCAGGGCTCATTGAAAAAACAAATTAATAGTATTAATCTGACAGCTTGCTTAGATTGGTTGTTTTTCTCTTACCTTCATGTGGGAACATTTTTTTAAACTACTTCTGTAATTTTCAAGCACACATGGAGGAGCACGGGGCTGCTGCAATGGTTGAGAAGAATGAGGCAATACTTATGAATCCAGCAGGGGAAGATAATGGTCTGCCAGGCCAGTGGTCACCATGGGGCAGTGGAGATGTTGGCAGTGTCCCCATGTCCTGTGGATGGTGACCACCACTGGCCGATTCCTTCACCCACACCTTTCCTCTCAAAAAGCCATCAACCAACAGGGAAACCAGAAGGGATAAAAAGTGCTGTTTGCCCCCAGAAACGAGGTTAGAAGGACAACTGCGAACTGTTTAGCAGTGGCAGATGACAACTGAGATCAGAGCTAGCACCAAAATTCCTGGTAAACACACCTCCCAAAAGCAGTGACAGAAGGTACCCTCCACTATCATGATGCTCTTACCACAAATCTCACTTCACCTTCTTTATTTTCTTCAGTGGTAATTTTAGTCTTCCTTATTTAACACGGTCTGCAGGTTTCTGATATCTATAATTTTCTGGTGGCTCTTCAGTTACAACACAGTTTAGATGAGACCTGTTCATCCACAGGAAGCTGGAGATGAAATTTCAAGTATTTGAAGAACTCTGCTTGAGCATATGCTGAATGCAGAGCAGCTGAATTTTCCCTAAAAGTTACTTACAAGTAGCACTAATTACCTTATTTTTCTGAAATTCTACGAGTGGCGTCAATGCTTAAAAAAAGCCATCAAGACAGTCTGGAGAATAAGGTTTCACTGGAAATGTTGAGCACAGCTCAGAGCTGTAGATGATAAGGTCATGGCAAAAGGGAGCACGGAAGCAGAATTTCTTCTGACAGCCCTCCTGGTGCACTAATGCTGTATATCAGAGAGAAGCAGAGGTTCCCATATCTAATAATAAATTGAAACAAGAGCATCTTGCGATCTGCTTAGTAGCATAGAGCAGCAGCAGCTGTGCTACTTCCCTTGGTCTCCCCAAGGCTCCAACTGGGAGGATTCAGGCCACTGCCTTTTGTATATTGTTTAAATTGAAGCACTCAAAACAAGCAGCCAACAAGTGTTTTGACATGAAAAACTTGCCTTTAGGGCTTCTGCTTTTTCTCATGCAATTTTTTCTGTTTTTTCCCATCGTTCCTGCTTGTGCCTTGTTCTCCAGCCCCCTTATTAGCACAGCAGACAAGGAGCCAGAGAGCAGTCTTGATTCTCATCTATTTCAGATCAAAGGGAAGAGAAAAACAGGGCAGAACCAGCATTGCCCTGGCAGAGCACAATGGGTCCTTAAAGAAAAAAAAGCAAAGGCCAGGATCAAGCACTTCTTTATGTCACAGGAGTGCAGCAGACAAAAATGGGTTCACAATGACCCCACTGCCTTGAGCAAAGACCTTTGTTCCAGCACTGCCCTGACCCTTTGCTGCATCCAGCAGCTGACCTGGGGGCTTCATGGGGTTACCACTGGCAGGTGAGGGGTCACACAATCCCAAACACATACTGGCATCATTGCTGCTGCATTCCCACAGTCTCTGTGCTCTCCTCAGGGCAAGAACCCACACAAGTAGGCAGCCCCTGGGGCCACTCAAGGGAAAACAAGGCAGGGCTGCTGCCAAAGTGACACAGTGATGGGTTTTCCTGATTTTAGATAAAAACTTGGTTTAAGAGAAATACACATTTGAAGAAATTCTTCCCTGTGAGGGTGGTGAGGCACTGGCACAAGTTTTCAGAGGAGCTGTGCACACCCCATCTCTGGAAAGGCTGAAGGTCAGGTTGGACAGGGCTTTGGCCAGCCTGGTCTAGTGGAAGATGTCCCTGCCAGTGGCAGGCAGGGTGCAGCTGGGTGGTCTTTAAGGTCCCTTCCAATTCAAACCATTCTATGATTCTATGATTTTATGTTTCTATGACTCTATGATTCTATGACTTGATGCTTCAATGCCTCTTCAGTTCTATGATTATATGATTTTGGAGGGGGAATCTAAGGTCACATTTTAACCAAAAAGATGCCAGCATGATCAGAGATGGGACTTGACACATCTACATTGTTTTGACTCTTGCCTTCAGTAAAGCTTGAAGAGGATTTTGAAGGAAATCCTAGAAATTAGGTTCCAGTTCGCTGATTGGTTGGTTTTTTTTCCCCAAAGGTGAATATATTGCTGCTGTTTGGTGGGCATCTGTTGACCTTTGCTGGGTATCAGCAAAGTGCTCAGTAGAGCCTGGGATTTCAAAGCTCCTCACAGTGGTGATTGCTGCTTGTCAGTAAACAGCCACCTTCTCCTTCCTTCAAGAGGCAGAAACAACTTGCTCCGGTGGAAAAAGGGAAGAGCTAACTAAGCTATTTCAATGTTTGAAAACTGGCTTCCAATGTATATGAGGAATGAAAGCCGCTCTGGATTTTTTACGTTAACTCAGTGTCTGGATAAAGCACTGGCTTGTCCCCTGGGATGCTGAGATTTTTTCTGGCTGGCTGCATGGTCCCTGCAAACTCACGGCATCTCCCTTTTCCTCCAGTTTCCCTCTGAATAAAAGAGAAATAACAATTCTGTCGCTTGTAAAGAGTAAGCTGATGAATCATGCTGTCTTAGTGCTTTATCTCTTAACTTGCCACTCTCCCAAAAGGAATTATGGGACACTGTCAGAGTACATATTAAAAAACACTGGGATTTCTCCTTTTGATATTCTTAGCATTTGTAAAACCAGAACAGATGTCATTGTTTTATTCAGCTGAAACAGATCTATGATTTTTGGCCTTCTTTCTAAACTAAGAGCTGGCATGCTGGTCCTAGAGGAACCTGAAAAAACTCCAAGATTCTTACCCAATACCTCTTAAATATCATCAGCTTAAGGAGAGAAGGGAAGGCAAAGCAAGGCAAGGCAAGGCAAGAGGAGAAGTTGCACATGGACAGAGGAGCAGACACTCAAGTGCTCCAAAATTGAGAAGGGGAGCTGGATGCCAGGATGTCAGAGAGGCCAGGGAATCGCATCAGAGACCATCTTCAACCTACTAAAGCCCACAGAAGTCACTAGAAAACTGTCAGGTGGCTGACTCCACATTCAACGTATTTGTTTCTCCATTTTCCTCTACACTCCCCCCACTCCCCCCTTTTTTTTTTTTTTAGCTCTGAGAAAAATACCAGCACAGAAACATCCACTCAGGAAATAGGGTTAGAATTTTCTTCTCTCGCTCTCTCACATTGGCATTTTGTTCTGAATTTTTCTTCAAGAACTGTTTATTCTCAGAAGTGCAGTGTTAAAATGAATGCCACGGTCACTTTGAATTCCTCAGCGCCATTTAACCACCCCTCTTACCTCTGAAATCAGTTGGGTAGGTGATACATGACACTGTGATAGTGCAAAAAAACATCTGCTCCTGTGGGCGTGGGCTTGCTCACTCCAACATGCTATTGAATCTAATTGGGAATTTCCAGGCATATATTGCTCATGCTTCTTCCAAAATAACTTGTATAAGTATAAAGTGTATGAATTAATCATCCTTTTAATCCAGCAAAAGCTGCACTATATCTGCTCAATCATAAGACATTTATTTCTGTTCTGGGTATTCAGGATGGAATATTTTTGGTTTGGTTGTTGCATTTGTTTTTTTTTTTTTCCCACAAATGCTAAGAGGAATTTCCAGCTTAAAGAAGTAAAGCAGTTGATTTTTGCAACAGAAAAGAGGTTTAGCAGCATGGTTGTCAATCCTGCTGTCCAGAGGGAGAGGCTGGACCTAGGCTGTTTGTTTGATCGGGTTTGTCCAGAGCTTCACACCATGTTCAAGTGCATGTGCAGTGTGACAGCATGAGTGTCCCCGTAGCTCTGGGTACACTCACCAGACAGGCAGCAACATTTCTGTGTCCAGCCTCCTCCTTGGCGTGGCTGAGGATGAGCACTGTGGCCACTCAGGTGCCAGCCCAGGTGTTGAGATGCCACTGACCATTCTGGTCACTCTGTTGCCCATGCTGGACCGTGCAGCTGGCTGTGCTGGTATCAGTTTTGGGAGGTCATTTAAGACATGTCCACAGCTCAGAGCGCAGTGCAGAGACCAGTGGGCAGAGATGAGCCATGCAGGTCCACGTGGCACGGGCAGTGCTGTCAGAATGTCCAGGTCCATGGCTGTGAGCAGGTGGCACACACCTTCCCAACAGGGCTTCTGAGCTCGGGGGAATGTGCCCTTTGGGCTCCTGCTGTGGAACGGTGCCCAGGCAGCAGCCAAATTGTCAGAGGGAAGTCAGTGGTGCCATCTGAGCAATGCATAAATGTGAGAGGAACAGAAAGTCTCCCGCTGGGTCCAAACGTTGGTGGCATCAGCCTGGCTGCTTTTGCCGCACTCGCTGCACTGCCAGCTCACGGCGCTGCCCTGCGGCAAGTCCTGCAGCTCCCAGCTGACGGGCACCTCTGGCCTGCAGATCAGCCTTGAGATGGCTCTGGCAGTGCAGCAAGGCAGCTCAGGTGCCTACCTGAGCCTTGAGTAGGCAGCAGCCAGCTCTGCCAGCAGCACCGTGTGGACCAGGGAGCTGCTGGGTTTCACACTCACAGCAAAGCCCACCCAGCAGCACAATTTCCAAATGAGACCCACTTTCCTGTTACCTCTGAGTGACAGAAATCTGAGTGACAGAAAATGAGGCCTGGAGACCAATTTTGGACTCTGGAGTAGAGAATCTGCACATCCCAGAGACTGATGACACAGTTCAATAGGAGCTCAGCACAACCAGAGCTCAGGATACTTTCCCCTCACATTTGGCAGAGGTAGCATCCAGAGACTGGGGGCTCATGTAATTTTTCCAGTGGCTTTGTCAATGCCTGTTTCCTCAGGCAAGGATCAAGATGTAGACAGATGTTTCCAGTAGATGACTCATGAAGTATGAAGGTGATTGCTGTACTGAATACATAGTCAAGGTGAGTTTCACAACCAGCAACACTGTCATATCATAAGCCAATACTACACAGTGCACCAAAACAATAATCTTAGTTCAGACCCCATGGAAGATAAACATCTGGAAGCAATAGAGCAAGAGGAAATGGCCTCAGATGGTGCCAGGGAGGGGTTAGTTTGGAATTGGGAGAAATTTCTTCACCAGAGGGGTTGTCAAGTGTTGGAACAGGCTTCCCATAACAGTGGTGGGGTCACCCTTCCTGGAGTGGTTTAAAGATGTGTAGATGTGGGACTAAGGGAAATGGTTCTGTGGTGGGCTTGGCACTGCTGGGTCAGGGTTGAACTTGATGGTCTTAGAGGGCTTTTCCAATCCAAATGATTCTATGATTGTAAAGGAAACATGGCTAAAATTACTGGGGCTATAACATGCACCTCTTGTGCTGGGCTGAACAGGACACTTCTGCCAGACTCACAAGAAGGAGAAAGGATGACCTACGGAGGAAGAGCTCCACACACCTGCATGACCCTTCCTGGCAGCTACAACACGGAAGATTGATTGTTCACCAATTGCATTCTATTAACGATATCAAATCAAATCAATTAAAAATATCAAATAAATTCTTACTTACGTTACATGGAGAGCAAGCTTTTAAGTGGCTCTTGCAACTGAAAATAAAGCATTTTCTGCAATGTAGAATTTCAGCAAAAGTTGTTGCGATTTGGCTGGAGGAGAAGGAGCCATACAGATATTGGCAGAGTAGCTGAAGGAATCTCTAATTGAAATTTATCCCATTTCACTCATTAGTTAGAGAAATGTCATTTAATAATGAAGGCTGTCTTAGCAGTTACATCAAAATGGTACCTTTAAGCCAAACAGCACAACATCTTATTTGATATATTCTGGAATATGGTGAAATATAAAATACTAGTCACAAAGTCAAGTCAAATTTTTATGGGAGAAAGCCACTAAAAGAGAAGCAGTTACAAGAAAGTGAAATGTCTACAGCAATTCAAAGATGAGCTGGTATGGCTTGCCTTCTATATTGATTTTGCTTTCTGCTTAGCAACAGGATCTCATGTGGGTTATATAAAAATACAAAAACATCCAGCAATATGATTCAGGATAACCTTTTCCAGAAATATTGCTGGTGTTAATCTTGGACGGAACTGTTTTACGTTGAAAGATCTGAACAGTAAAATACAAACCTGAAGTATTTGATCTGTGGGGAACTAACTGGAAGTGCTTGCTTGCATCTAAAATAGGCTGATTTTAATGTGATTAAATACATCTTTATGTGATGTCTGTTCAAACATATCAGAGGCAACTGCAGACAAAGGAGATGGGTTGATGGAAAGCAGCTTAGAAAAGCACTGTCCATGATGGCTTATTTCAGAGAATAGGTCATATTATGTAAAATTCCAAGAAACCCCAAGTATTTATATATATGTATTTCCTTTCAACTCCCCAGCAATGTTATGGTAGGATACCTTTTGTTCCAGCCCAGTCTGGTGGCTTTTGCAGGGCTACTGAAACATTTGTGCAAGATGACTGAAGTTTCAAATGCACGTACTTTGATTTTGCTAACCTTTTACATCTCTTTTCTGATGATACTCGAGTGACTGTATTCCCAGAAAGGACATTTTTGCCTGTGGCTAGACACCATCATCTTGGAAGATGCTTAATGTTTTCAGGTGTCACTGGAATTCACTTTAGCTTGTTGGGAGCTGGATTTTCTTTGCTTACGTGGTCAGCTTTGTTTGTCCTGCAAGGTCTTCTGCAATCCTGTGGCTCTGTGCTCTGCCCAAATTGTATTTTTTAGAGGAAAGGATGGCAGATTGCTCTTCCCTGGACCCAACAGTGGTAGCCGGGGAAATCCCAACATGTCTTTTCTACACAGGAGGAATAAATTTCTGTGGTTGTTTGGCATAAGAAAGATCATTTGGGCAATGCTTTTTAAGACATACATTCTTCTCCTTCTTTTGTGGCTTCCATCAAATACAGGATGAGAATAAAACATCCAGTGTCACATGGAGCTGCTACTTTTGTAGATGACAAAGGAAATAGTTCTTCAGATAGCTGGTAGACACTGTATGGAATGTAACACTAAAACAATCCCCAAAGAGCTGGGCTCAGGTTACACAGTAAATTCAGCAATCCCAATACATGTGCCTAGGGATAGTTTTCCTGCCCGCTTAAAGCATGAAGCACCTTGTTTTGTACCCCACTACCAGCCCTTCTCACTGCTTCTTGGATAGCTCCTGATTCTGCACTGCTGTGGGGGATATCAGCTCTCTCGTGCCAGCACATGATGCTGAGACAGTGCAGCCAGGGAAGGGGTCTTGCGTCTGTTCTTGGCTCCCCTGTCTTTCATTGCAAATGTTATAAATCCTAAATCTCACCAGATACATTACCTCTGTGACAATTTATAGATGTTTATGACACATTGTAGTGGGCTGACCCCAGCCAGCATCCAAGCATCCCCCCCACCTTCCACTCATTCCCTTTTGCCAGGGGAAGGGGAGGAAAAAATTCAAAGGGAGGCAAAGAGACTCATGGGTTGAGATAATGGAGTTTATTAAGCAACACAAAAGCTGCCCACGTAAGCAAAGCAAAATAAAGGATTCATTCAGTACATCCCACTGGCAGGCAGCTGTCCAGCTGCTTCCTGAGAAGCAGAGACTCAGCTTGGTTAATGGCCACTTGCAAAGACAAATGCCATAATCACTAACATCCCATCTTCCTCCTCCTGTCCCTGAGCTTGTATTGCTGAGCCTGACATCATGTGGCATGGGATACCCCCATGGTCAGCTTGAGTATCTCCATGTTCCTTCCTAACTTCCATACAACCCCCAGACTACTGGCTTTGGAGCAGGGTGGAGGAAGGAGAGAGAAAACCTCAATGTGGTTTGAGCACCAGAGTTCACAGCAATGCATCATACAGGGTTCTATGAGGAAACTGACCTCCATCCCAGCCAGACTAGCATAAAAATGGGCTGTGGTGGGCTGGCCATGGTTGGCAGACAGACAGACACACACCCTGCTGCTCTCTCACCCCCCTTCCTCAATGCAGCAGGGAAGAAATGAGATGGAAAAGCTCATGGATCAGTATAAAGACAGGGGTTTCACAAACCCGTTACCATCATGGGCGAAACAGACATGGCTTGGTGAAAATTAATTTGTCAGTGCCAAGTGGAAATGAGGAATGGTTAGAAACAAAGATGGAAGCTAGAAAAGCCTTCCCCCTTCTCCCTGAGCTCAACTTCAGCCCTTCATTTCTGACTCTACTTCCTCCCACCCAAGTAACATGAGGCCATGAGGAATGAAGACTGCTGTCAGTTCATAACATTGTCTTTGACACTTCCTTCTCTTCACACTTCCTTCCTGCTCCAGCACAGGCCCCTTCCCTGGGCTGCAGTCCCTCAGATAAACCTGTGCCAGTGTGGGTCCTCTCCATGAGCCACAGCTCCCAGCTGAGAATGAGCTCCCACAAAGGCACCTCTCCCCACACCGAAATATTCCTCACACCAAAATACTCCCCACACCAAAATGAAAGGAATGCCATCACAGCACCAGCAAAAGTGGCCAATTTACAAACATGATAAAATTAGAGTGCTTGGCCCCTCACAACATTGCAACAATAAAATACTCTCCACAATTATTCCACTCTTCTGGGTGTTTCCCGTCCAAGTTTTTTCCACTGCCTTTCCCAACTGATTGTCTTTATCTCAAATTCCTGAGCACATCCTTCCTGTTCCTAACTGGAAGGAAAAAGCAGATCCAGGTGCTATCCTCTTGTTTCTGCTGACCAGTGGGAGGACATGAGAAAGTGAGATGGTGAAACCACCTCTAAGCTGAAAGGTCAGACAAAAATTGAAGAAGAAGACAGCAGCTCCTTCTTCTGTACTTATTGATGGCATGGGTCCCCATCTCAACCATGCCTCTCTAATGGTGCTGAATGCTAGGACAGACACAGACAAGTCCCAACAGAGTGGTGAGGAGACTTCTAAGAACACCTCTTAATCTTAGAACTCTCCCTGAAGTCAGCAGGGTCAGAGCAGCTCTGTTTGCAGTGGCGCAGGACACTTAATCACAGGATCACATATTTCAGCCCATTAAGTGGGAAGCTCGTTTTCCTTCTTATCTTTGCTTCTCACCATCCTACCCTTATTTTCAAGCAGTAATAAATTATTGTCAATTAAATTGAATCAGTTAAATGGAATTAATTTCCCCCAAGTCGTCTCTGTTCAGCTTGTGACAGTAATTGGCAAGTAGTGATCTCCCTGTCCTTATCTCAACCCATGAGCTGCTGCTGCTTATTTCTTTCCCACCACCCTTCTGAGGAGGATGAGGGAGAGAGCAACAGGCTGGAGACCTGGCAGCCAGTCCTGGTCAGCCCACCACACATATGAAGGTATTTAATAACTTTGTACCCTTAGCACTTAATACTCTATTTATTTAGGGCAACACCTCGGGCATTTTTGTTATTTTGGGCTTATATTTCCTGCAGTGCAGAAGGTTTTTGAAAACCCCACTAGAAAGTCATCTGGGGAAAAGAATTCAGCAAGAGAATAGATGCAGAGCCCAGCACAGCAATATCCAGGCATCTTTAATAGGTATGTATATGATAAAAGAGAAACATACTTGGCATTTCTTTCTGGGTTCAGGAAAAGTTTCTGTTGAGGAGACAGTGGGAACCTGGAGGTCCTGGTTGGACCTTCTATGGGACAGTGTTAGATGGAGGGGTGCATGACTGTGCTGATGCACTGTGGAAAACCTCTGAATTTGCTGCTGCATCATTAAAGCATTTTCTAAAATGCATACCCTATCCTTGAAAATTGTGTTTGTTTGGCTGCTGCAGCACTGGTAAAAATGCTCCCAACCACATGCATGACACACAAACAGAAGGGCTGGTTTTGTGTATTTATCAGCTTTGGACAGGGCTGAGTGGTCTACTTTGAAACGCCATTGCTTTATCGTAGCTGAACCTGGACTCAAAGAATATTAAAAGAAATCTTTTCCAACTGCCAGTGGTACTTCTGTAGCCCAAACTATTGTACCTTTGAAGATAGATGGTAATAGTTTGATACAAAGCAGCACTTGAGTTATTAGATGAAAGTACACAGGCAGCCCTCAGAAGCACCCCAAAGCATCCAGAAGTGTCCAAAAACAACAAAAAGTACCCAAATGCATGATGTGTGGCCCAGTGTCACTCAGCAGGGCAGGCTGTGTAGCACTTGTAGATGCTTGAGATACTGTGCCAAGGAGCAGCAAAACCCAGGCACAAGCCTGGCTTATCTGCAGCCTGATGCTCTATTGGCCAAAGCAACACAGGGATGTTTTAATTACAGTTTAAGGATGGTTAGACTTATTCCTCATTAGCATAACAAAAGCCAAAGTTAAGTGTTTTAAGCAGTGAAACAATGAGGAGAGGAATTTTGTGCTGTTTGAAGATATCAGACCAATTTTAAGCAGGTTTAGGGACGTGGGCTTGGCAATGCTGGGTTGGACTTGGTCATCTTAAGGGTCTTTTCCAACCTTGGTCATCCTGTTCTGTTCTGTGATTATTTTCCCTAATCTGTGTACATTATAGACCCAGTACTGGCTTTTGTAGGGAGTTTAGTTTTTCCCAGTTTTCTTCAGCAAGTCTACCCTTTCCTCAAAAAGAAAGCTTTCCTGAAATTTTAACCTAAAGTCATAATTTATTGTTATTTTTTGTTACTCATTTATTAGTTCAAAAAGAAGAGAGAGAGAAAGATGAGACATTTTTTAAATACAGCTTTTCATATAGCTCTGAGTGGGGTTTAATCTGTTTTTCCATATATTTTTTCTCTTCTCTCATGTATTCATGCTCTTTGTTCTTTCCGGTCTTTTCTGTGTTTCATCCTACTTGAAATGGAACATGAAGAGGAAGAACACTGCATAAGAGCCATTTAAAATAATTAATCAATGTACTTACTCTTCTAAAAATACTCATACAAAACCACCCCCTTTAAAATAAACGTGTAACTAAAACAGTAATTTTGAATTCTCAGAAATGTTTTCATCAAGGCTAAATATTAATTATGCTGGTTTTAAAATAAATCAACAACAAATTTATGAATTTATTTGTCCTCCTATAGGGATTTACTGAAGAGCTTGCAAGCGAGGACAATAAAATCGTCACAGTGAGTAAAATATTATTAAAAGTGTAACACACAGGTTTGAAGAATTTTTAAATGTCAGGTTTGTAGATAAAGGCGATAAAATGTTTCCTTAAAACACTTCCTTTCTTTGATCACCTCTTCTATCAGGATAACAAAAAAATCCACAGACTGTGAACTCCAATAGTGCCTTACTTTGCCACCAGTAAAAATACTTGAGTTGGACTTCGTCCTTGCCAAATAGAGATATTACTCCTGTTTCTCTGGGGTTTCCACCTCTCCTACAGTCCCACCTATGCATTTTCCCAGGGCTTTTTGCTCAGATTGGCTTTGGCCATAGAGCAAACAGAATTATCCAGGTGGCCACAAATCGGTGGTTGTTCCTCAACTGCTTCCTGCTGGCCCCCAGAGCCGCCTGGTATCATTAGGGCCCCTGTTTAACCACGTGTATGGCTGGGAGGGCACGTTTGTGTTTCATTTGTACAGACATGATTAGCTCCTTCTCAGGGTTCATCTGCTGTAAAACTGGAAATGTGTTATGCGCTATTACCCAAGCAAATGTAATGCCCCCAGAATAAATATGCCCCGCGAGCTCGCAGGCTGTAATTGATGGAAAAACAGGTGTTCCCCCAATCCTCTGTGATTGCCTGCACATATGGCCTCTTTTATGCTGTCCTCCAATTGCTTTGTGATATTGGCTCCTGCAGAAAAAGAAATACTGTTACTGTAAAAGAGTGGGTTTCAAGAGTGTTCTTCGGTCCACAGCCAAATTAAATACAAGCAGCACAGCCCTTTTAAGTATTTAACTAATTAAACTACAGCAACCACCACAAGCACTTCAGGCATCAAACTGCACTTCCAGCTACTCTCATTTTAAAATGTGGTGCCCTGACTTAGACAATTGAATCTACATATAACACTAATTCCCATTTGAATGGTGTTAGCATCCTCAAACTGGACCTTCCAGATAGAGTCAGTAAACTAATATCAACTCCTGATTGGTTTTATATTTTACAGCCTGAGGTTTTATGTTGGGAAAAACATTTAGGTCCCAACAGCCGTGTAAGACCTACTGGCCTGCAGTGCTAATAACAGGAAGATTTTGGGAGGAGTTGCAGGCAGAAATATTGATGGACACTTTATATAATAGGTTTTCTATAAGATTTTGTTCTCCTGGGTGAATGCACTTGGGGGAAAAAAGAAAGAAGAAGGGTGGCAAAACAGCTGGAGGGCCACCCTTAAGAGCTGAAGGCTGGTGATACTCAGCAGCCAAAATGCTTATTCTAGGACTGGGCTGAACATTGATCCCTGTGCATTGATCTGTTCCCCCAGCATGTGTGTCTGTCTCTGCATCACTCTTCCTGTCACAGAAGGCTTGCAGTGGAGAGGACAAGTCTCTGCTTTGGCTGTCTGTGCTGGTGGAAGATTCCCAGAGTCAAGACGTGGTTTTATCTCTCTCTGTCAATCTGGCAGTGTGTGAAGGGACTCAGTGACATGTTCAGGATGTGTTCCTCCCACTGCCTAAACACACCTCTTTCAGTTTCCCACAGAGAGGGCTTATTGTTTAGTCATCAAGAACTACCAATATTTTAATCTAAATTCAGTTTACACATTGAAAGGAAACTCTGTGGGTAGACAAAATATGCTTGGCTTGGTCTTACAAAATCAAATGGGCTGATCAAGATATGACATCAGAGATTAATTTTGTCTCTGGGTTTTACATTGTCACTGATCCAAAAGAAAATGTTATTACATAATATCTTTCTTAATCCAAAATATACTTGCAACATAGTAAGACAATAAAACAGTGGCATTCTCCTGGGCCCTTTTGAATTTTCAGCAGATAAACATGGTGCTTTTACCTGCCTTTGGCTTTCATTATGCCCCTCTCCTGTTTATCTCTGTTCTTTCCTTAATTGCCTCAGCAAGAAGACAGTTGCTCCTCTTCTACGAGGAGCACAAAGAAGAAGAAATGCATCTTTCTCACTTTATCCCTTCCTGGGGTGCTCTCATTTTAGTGACAGCTTTCTCAATTCACGGGTTGCAGAGCTTCATGCCTGTGCTTCCCACCCTGTAATAGATAAATTTCACAGGGCTATGGCCACTGTTCAGAGATGTTGAAGCTCCTGAACTCCCCCAGCCTTCCCCACTGCACAGTTCTGACTGGTGGGATGGGTTTGTTGTCAGTGTGGACGTGGTGAAGCCACAGGGTACCAGCAGCAGAGAGTGATCCCCATGCCAGGAATGGGTGTCTGGAGAGATGCCACAGCAGCCAACAGAGAGCTGGGTTTGAGATTACAGACCTGAACTTTGAATAGGGATTATTAGGTTTAAATGTGTTATGTCTACTAACAAGCAAGGAAATAGGGTGCTGTGTGTTTTCAAAATCACCCTGTCTCCCTTTTTCATGGACAAGTCTTTGAAGGATCAGAAATGTGGGTACAAAAACCACAGCTACAGCTTCAAAACTTTGCATGCTTTTTGACAGCAAGGAAGAAAAATCCACTCAGTTAAACTCCTGGCCCTTGGGACTTAGGATTTCCTCCTCAGTATTACACGTTCCATTGATGGATATCAGTGTGCAAAGGAACATTTTGCACTAGGTCTGCATGGGGATATTTCTGCTTGGAAAATGCAGTGATCCCCACTGAGCTGCCACACACTGAAAAAAACTTCTGCACCGGGTCCTTACTAGGATATAGATCTCCTGGAAGTGGGTCTACCTTGAATATGATGTTAAACTGAAGTTATAAAGAAGAAATAATATTTTCACAACCAGCCTTGTGCTTGCTTCTGATTTTATATTCAGGCGGAATACTACTGGGTGCAGTAAGGACTAAATAAATATTTCACTGATAAACAACAAACCTAAATTGTTTATGAAGCATAAAACAATTATCTTTGACTCCACCTGATGCTGCTGAGCAAGCTGTTCCTATTTATTGTGCTATTATTAGACGGGAATGTAGTGCATTGGACAGCATCTTTCCTGAATGGATGACATAACCAAGTCCATGTAGCACAGACTCATTCTCTGGTGCAGTTCAGAACTCTGTACACAGCCCGTCATCCTGCACAGAAGGATTTCTTAAAAGCCAAACACATGGGAATGAATGAATAATTTATAAGAGTACCTAGACTTTCAAAACACTCCTATGGATGTAGATGTTCTGCCCACTACTTAAAGACTTGAGGATATAAATTGTCATTATGCATACATCCATACATATACTGATTTCTTTTCTCTAGGGAGACAATATTTCTGCACAGTTCCTGAATAAATAATGTAATAAAAAAGCAATGCCAACTTGCAGTCTGAGTGATGAGAAATGATAGTAAAAAGCACTTTGTGTTTTGAGTAGAACCGTAGAACAGTAACACTCGTGCAGGAAAAACCTGCATGGAATCAGAAATTTCTTAGTGAGATGGCCACATTTAAATGAAGCCTCAGAAACAATGCTAAATATAGAACAGAGGGATCTCTAAGGCATCTGTCCAGGAAAGTGAACAAAATACATTTTTGGCAGTGAGCACTGAAAAAATCATGCAGAGAATAAAAGAAATTAAAATTAACTGGAACGACATGCCCTGGTTGCTGGCTTGGCTTTGATGAACCTTGACCTGTCGTTACACCATGTTGCAGAAAGCAAGCCTGGGTGAAAAACAGGATGGTGCTGTAGTGTCATTTTATCAGTGTTTTATTCTATATCAATATTTATCGATATTCTCTTGGCATACTTACTACACACTCACCCTTTCCCTCTCCTAGATCCATTCATATTCCTGGTGCTTGAGGCTCCTACTCTTAGGGCTGGCACAGCAGAGGCAGTGGTTACAGTCCCCTGATCCTTATAGGTTCATGGAGATGCTCAGAACCATATCCACTCTGGCATAATGATGTCTGGGGCTGAAATGTCAGGCACTGAAACACTGGTCTTTTAAAGTATTTTCCTCTCCTCTTTGTTTCATAGTTATGTTTTGGCTATTTTCCCATTTTAGAATCCAATGAAGAGTAGGGCAGGCATATCTGTCACTCCATAATAAACAGAAGGAAGCACAGCATTGAGCCACAGATCTAAAACCAGCTTATTAAAATTTACAGTTTAAAAGTTGGAAGAATCAAGCAATGAAATAAAATATATTATAAAGTGAAGCTGCTAAAAGCTTCAGTTTCAGAGGCAAAGAGCATTTAGAAAACATTAGGAAACTTTTAGAAGCATTTTCTAACACGTGAAAAGACAATGAAAGGGTAGAGGGAATGTTAAATAAAACTGAAGGAACTGGGGAAATCCAGATGCAAAATTAAAATATAGAAATAAGTGTTTAACAAACTGAAGTAATTGCTGAAAAAGTACAACGTGCAGAGGCAACTGGATGAGATTTAAAGAATAAAAATTGAAATTATTTTTAAATGAGAAATTGTACAAAATTAATGGGTTTGGTTTTTTGGTGTTGGTTGTTTTTTTTTTTTTTTTTTTTTTGAGGAAAAATGTATTTGCCCGCCATCATCAGGGTGGGCAGCGGTGCCCATTAATACAGCGCATCTGTGGTGTGTCAGAATTGTCGGGGGACAATGCACACTTAATCAGGCTGTGCCGCCCGCAAGGTCCCGCGTTAGAAGCCCGATAGAACAAAACCCGCTGCATTGGCCCCGCTCTGCCCTCGCTCCGAGGCGAGAGGGGACGCGGGATGGGTGCGAGGGGCGGGCGGGGTCCGCGCTCCTGCTGCCCCTCGGCTCGGGCTCGGGCTCACGGGTCACCGCAACAATGGAAACCATCGCACACCGCACCGAGCCGGCCCCCCGCGCCCGCGGAGCCGCCCCCCGACCCGCGGGGACCGGACCCCGTCCCGCCGAGCCGCCGCCACCCCCGCATCCCTCCCCCGTCCCCCGGGACCCGCCGGGCTTCGCCCCCGCGCCCCCGCCTCCATCCCGCTCGCTTCCACGCCCCCCCCGGGAATCACCCCCCCCCCCCGGCTCGGGGGCCAGGTACACTTGACGTCAGGATGGCTGTCGTCGTTTTGACGTGTAAACACTCATTTCCATTCCGGCTCCGGAGGGTCTGTGAGCCTCGGGCAGCCGCGCCGGCAGGCAGGCAGGCAGCCAGGCAGCCAGGCAGGGCTCCGCTCCCCGCTATCGCGTAGCAACGCGGCGCCGCATCCCGCCCGCATCCCGCCCGCATCCCGCCCGCCCGCATCCCTCCCGCGTCCCGCGGCCATGGCCGGGCGGCGCTGGGCCGGCCGGTGCGCGGCCCTGGCCGTGCTCCTGGCAGCCTGGTCCCTGCCCCGAGGAGGCAGCGCCGGGCGGCTCTTCCTCAACGAGTGGGCAGCGGAGATCCCGGCCGGCCCCGACGCTGCCAGAGCCATCGCGGACGAGCTGGACTACGACCTGGTGGGGCAGGTACGGCCGGACGGGGGGCTCCGCGCATCCTGCAGGATGCTCCGCGCCGGGGCTCCTTTCCCGTTCCGCGAGGGTCCTTCCCTCCCCTCTCCCTCAAACTTGTGCCCGGCTGCCGCCCGCGGGGCTCCGGGGAGTTTAAAGCTCCCGGTGCCCCACTGCAGGCTCCCAGGGCTCGGGTCTGCCCCTGGCGCACGGCCAGGGACGGCTCTTTCAGAAGGGACGGGGCAGGGCGACTCTGCTCTTCCTCAGAGGACCAGGCGGGCACCTCCGGCTCTCCTTGACGGGAGCGGGCGGGGCGCTCCCGTTCTCCTTGGAGGGACTGGGCAGGGTCGGGCGCGGGCTACGGCTTTCCCTGGAGGGGTCCAAGCAGGGCACCTGGGTCTCCCTGAGGAGACCGGACACAGGCAGGGCACCCTGCCCTCCCTTGAAGAGACCGGTCAGGCAGCCCGCTGTCCCAGAGACGACCGGGCAGGGCGCCCGGCTCTCCCCCGGCAGTCCGGGCAGGAGGAGGGCGCGGACAATCCCGGCTGCGGCCCCTCGCCGCCTCCGCCCCTCCGGCTCCATCGCCATCGCGGGGCTTCTCTCCAGCCATCCCTCGGGCGCTTTTTTGGGATGCCGTGACGTCAGCGTTGTCAGGGATGAGTAACCGCCGTGAGGGAGCAGCTCCGTCTCACCTCCCGGCGAGGGTCCTGTGCCGGGCACGGCGTCCGCCAGCGCCGGGACCCCGCTGATCCCGGCCCTGTCTCGTGGCCGAGGTCGCGGTCAGCTCCCATCCGTGCCCCCGGTGCTGTCCGTGGGCAGCCCCCTCTGGCCGACTGCCCAGCCCCGCGTCCGGGCACGGCCGTGTTCTCCTGACTCCCAAAAGCCTGTAGGTGTGATCCCACCTCTGTGGCTTTGGTCCTTCTGCCTTTGTGGCCGGTGCATTTGCCCCCATAGCCTTCAAACAGCCCGTCCTTAAGGGAATGGGGTGTTGGAAGTCAGCGGGGTGCACCCAGCTCTGCCGGTGGCCGGGCACTGAGCAAGTGAAAATGCTGCCACAGTGGGTGCCTGTACAACCCAGCCCTGCAGTGAGGTGTCTGGAGCCACGCAGAGCTTTTCACACCTGTCCAACTGAAGCCCAGGAAAAGCAGATAAAACTGGTATGTGACCACAGGTGCAGTCTGCCCACCGAAATGTGGCCGTGACAAGGTGTGTCCAGGAGTGTAGTGGTCACTAGTACAGGTGCTGTTTAACTTGAGTACTGTAGTAGTAACGATTGCACTTGAGCAGCTAAAATGAAATTACTCCCCCAGCTTCTTCCAACAGCACACAGGCTGTGAGAAGCACTTGTTACTTGAAGAGTGCTTCCTTGTTTGGATTAAAATATCTTAAGGCTGGTTTCTTGCTCTTTTGTCTTTTAGGCAGCGTGAATTCATTCAGGTTTTGATTGTTGGTACTTGCTCGCAGTGGGGAAATACCTCCTAACAATTAAAGCATGCCTGTGTCTTACAGATTGGATCACTGAAAAACCACTACTTATTCAGACATAAGAGTCACCCAAGACGGTCCCGAAGAAGTGCCATTCACATCACTAAGAGACTTTCTGATGATGAGCGGGTGAATGTTAAATTTATTCTCTTTTTTTTCTGTAATTTTTTTATTCTGTCTCCTTACCACTAGCTTCATAATGAGGTCACAGGCAGGCCTTCCTCATTTTGCAAGTCTAAAATATTCAGCCATCCATACTTGTACTGAATAATACTTGGCTCTTCTGTCACTCACAGGCAGAATCTGACCCTCCCTTACTACATATTTTACAAGAGCTTTCCAAATTAAGAGTTAAGATGTGCAGCCCTGGAATTTCAGATGTTGATGCACCACTGATGAAAATGTGCACAGGGAACCACAGGGCTGAATTCAAAGTAAAATCCATAGATACACTAAGTTTAATTAGGCCACGTCTGTGCAATTACCATGTGAATTAGGTTTGATTTAAAGTGACTGAATATTAAGTAAAAAAAAAAAAAAAAAGAGAAGTAGGGAAAAAGGGCTGAGGTTCTGCTAGATTGGCTTTTACAACAAGCTAAAATCCCTTCTCAAAGGATCCATCACACATTCCAGACTTGCAGTCTTTTGTTAAAATGATATGCCACTGCAATCAGAGAACAGGCAAACTGGAGAGGCAGAGGTCTAAGGTACAACCCACTGGTGAAGCAGGCTCCTCATTTGGCTTTATTTCAGACAGAAGCATTTCTGTTTGTAACCATAATGAAAAACAGGGGCGCATGACAAATTTAAAGAGCAGACCAGAAAGCTGTCAGCCTCTCTTACTAACTATTTTCTGGGAAATGTCACAACAACAACATTTGATTTTAAGATCAGCATTGTTGCAGCAATCACTGTGACAATATGAGCTGTCCAAACCATGAAGTAACCTAGTTGTCAAACCCAACAAATTATCATATAAGGACAAACCACTTTGGAATGAGTAATTTTCTATCTGGAGGTTTTAGATGCAAATGTCAGCTAGGAGAAAATATCTTGTGTGGCGAGACAGGGTGTTTGTTTTGCCTGTTGTGTTTCAAAACCATACCCTCCCATCTATTTCCTTGCAAACATTGGCTTAACAGTTAAAGTTGAAATAATCCTAACTTGGGGATGTTCAAACCTGCAGGTTCAGTGTAAACAGGTTCCAGTTTATGCCCACACATATGATCAGATGTCCAATGTCATTGTAGTACGATGTTCAAGATCAGAGTTTTGGGTGCAGTTTCTCTCTTTTTTGGGCTTACTGCATCAAATGAATATATTACGTGGGGAGCAATGAGAGCTTTCAATACATCACATTCTAAAATTTTAGCAGAGTGGAAGTGATTGTATTATATTGCTACCAGACACTATTGCATCCTTGCATTTTTGGATCGAGAAATGGGGCTTCAAATTGCTGCAGGTGATTTGCTAAATTTACTCCAATTTCCCTTTTATTTACCATCCAGTATGCAAATTAACTCTGTGAATAAATGAGATGTAATTATGCATTATGTAAGTGTATAAACACAAAGCAATCATGTAATGCTGTGTAGTTACACAGGGACCTTGTTCAGCAGCAGCCTACTTAAAAAGATTTAGATTCAGCCTCTAAAAAGGGAGAGAAAAGGGAATCCTGTTTTTGTTTGTATAACGCCCTCATGAATTTTACGGTATGTTAAGTGTGAAAGCTGTGGTAAAACTTGGCTCTAATCTGAATATTTATCTGTTTCTTATAGTGTCTGTTGTAAAACAGATAAAGGCTGTGAATACATTGAAGGGATATAATTATCTGGTTACCTAACTTCTTCTAGTATTTGCACCAGTTTCCAAATCTACTTTTTTGCACGTAGACTTGAATTGAGATTATTTTTACTGCTTTATGTATCAGTGATGGGAGATTTGGCATGGGGCCTTCAGTTTTTGCTGGAGATGGATGATTGGAACTTCATCCAGCTGCTGAGTGACAAACGTTTGGTTTGTTTGCCTGACATATGTGCTTGGGAATTTCAGCTCATTTCCCTCAGTGCACTTGCTCACCGTGAAAAAAAATAACAAGCATGGAAGTTCTCAATTGCTAATTACTGTTGGGTGGTGAAGAGGTCAAGCTTTGCTGTGAGCAGGGAAGAGAGATAGAGGTAATCGCTCCAACGTGTGCACAAGTATGTATTGCCCTAGATTTCAATAGGGTGGTTTAGAACACCTACACTTGCATGGGTATATTCATTTTCTACGACCAAGGTTTGTAGGGAGTTTAGGACTAAATATATAGCAAAGAGAATCATAAACAGTTACCATTTTAATATGTTCTTGTAGTGAATTTTCCTAAGGCTTTCATTAGAAAATTTCATTTTAATCAAATCATACTTTTTAATCATAATTTCTCAGTCATTATTATTTCATATATAGTGATAGATGTCAGGATCATAAAGCTGCTCAATCACAGTAGATAAAAGGAACAAAATCTATCCAGAGCTTGAAAGTAAAAGGTCAGATCCAAGGCACCCTCTATGTGAGGCATGTCACAGGATCTTGGCAATCTACTGAACCTGAGTTTGCTTTACCTGCTTGGAATTCGGGATGAAAAGGACCAACCTTATCTGTCTCAGAGTGACCATGCAAGGATCAACTACAAAAAATGTTTTATTCCCTCTCCAAAAGCAGCACACAGCACAGGGAGAGGCATTGTCATCAGGATTTCATTTGAACTGGGTCCAGTAATATATTCAAGGGTGATACACATTTAAAATACAACCCAGTGCCTTAGAGATTGCTGTGTCTGTGCACAAAGGCTGTGCAACTCGTTTGATGATTTATCAAAGCATGCTGAAGCATTTTGGCTTTCAGTTGCCTTAAGTGGAATTATGCCGGTGATGAAGTTAGTCTAATATTCATGGCTTACTAATTGACCACCCTACAAAGCACCACTAGGAAGGAGACTTGAAGGTCCAGCTGGTCTGTGAGTAACAGCATCATTATGATTGCAAGACTAAAGCCAGAGATAATCTTTCTTCTTTCCTTTTAACTCCCAATGGAGAGTGAATAAAAGATAAGCAGGAGAAAGAAGCAGGCCATGGCTTTCCTTGTTTCAATAGCCACCATTGCTTAGATGACCTTTTAGCCATATTACATGATTTTATTTGATGTAAAAACCTGCCTTGTGTCACTCACAGGAGTTGTTTGTTAACTTGTACTTAATGATTTTTTGTGAATTAATTCTTTAGTGTCATGATTTCACCAAGTTCTCTTCCCCAAATTGCACTGTACTAGAATTTAAATAATCTTCTTCTCCACACCGATGTTGCTCATTTTGCTTTAAGCTCCAAGATTTCTCTGTACGAGGAATGCTCTGGGTTAAGAAAGTCCCAAGCTAAAGAGGTTCACTTGTCATATTTTTACAAATAATTGTAGGTGTCATGGGCAGAGCAGCAGTATGAAAAAAAGCGAACTAAGCGTGCCTCCGTGAGAGACTCAGCAGAAAGTCTTTTCAACGACCCTATGTGGAACCAGCAGTGGTATCTGGTAAGAGTTTGTTGCCTTGTGGAACTGGGGATGGTGGTTGTGCCATCAGCTGCATTATTTTACCAGTATCAGAGCAATTGCACTGAAGGGAATAAATGAAAAGTCCGTTTTGTTAGCGTGTGCTGTAAAAATGAGCAATCTCTGTGCATAACATTTTCAGGCAACCTTCTATCTTCTGTGGAGTGTCATTTCTACAAAGATTCTAGATGCCAATTCAGCTGCTGTTTAGTATGGGGGGGAGAGGGGGGTGGTATCACAAATTGTTAACAGTTAAAATCTACTTTAATGATAATTTTAAAATATTTGCTGTTTTCATATAAGAAGTCCATTATCATATGTGAAGCTGGACATACATTTCTTCATTAAAATTGGTAGTGCAGAATGCATGCTCCAGATGAAAACAAAAGCATCTGCATGCATGTGACAAGCACCTTCAGTCACATGGACAAGGATTTATATCTAAGAGGGTCTCTAAATCTCACTCACATGCTCAAAATCTCAGGGAAAAAAATTTCCTGAGCTCTGTAATTTCTGTCTGCATGTGTCAGTTGAGAAATACAGTTGATCATTTAGGTTTTACATGGTTTCTTCCAAGAGCCTGTGTTTCCACAGTGCACCTAGCTGTACCTTCAGTCTAGGATTCGTTGCTTTTACTCAGAACAGGGGTGGGATTAAGGGTGGGTATAACAAATCCAAAAGAAAGGTCAAGCACAAATGGGGCCCGAGGGGCTGGAAATACTTTTCCTCAGTTCATCTTAGAGAAATCAGACCAAACTCTAGCCTGCTTTCCCTCATTTGAGCTAGGGAAGATAAATTATAAACCAGATAGCATAAAATATTTTCACGAAGATTCCTGGAGATTCCTCTTCAGCAGAAAGAAATAATTGTTATCTGTAACAATTTAGCTTTTCTTTGAAGCAGAGTATCTGTTTGCTTCCTTGCCTGTATCCAAAAAAGCAGGACATTTCCGAGATGTATATTAGACAAATACAGAAACATAGACAGTTCATAAAAGCAGTCTGGGGTAAAAAACTGGCAATGTTCTGCACTCCAGGAGACATAGTTCCTTTTCCCACCTATTTATGGTTTTCACTTCTTTTCCCTCTAGATTTCACACATGAGAAACAAAAACATGCCGCTTACCCTCATTTGCAGTGCACATTGGATTTTTCTGATTAAATGCATAAATGCATTAGTTATTTTCTTCCAAAATATGTTTTCTGCCTTGTAGTGAATAACTGACTATTACCTTGTTTTTATGATTTCATGGCAACAGTTTTGGGTCTATCCAGTGCACCTTCACACATCACCAGGAAAAAAAAAATTATTTTATGTATTTAAGAGAACAAAGGTTGCAACCTCAAATAATTTCCTGAATGGAAGCAGTAAAGCATAGATAGCAAAAAAATGAAAAAAAATTCATCCCCATAATAAATTTCTTTTTCTAAGCCTCGTATTTTATGCAGTATTTCTTTGGAAACAAACACATGAGAAAACCTGCCATCAGCTAACGCAATTGTGCACAGAGAAACAGAAATAAAGTGCTTCTTTTTACACCTGTGCTTTTATGGGGGCTGTAAGCAAGTTTTCTAAATTGAGATGTATGTGCTACACATTTAGTGTTAGAGGGGGAAAATGACCCATTCAGGAGATATTCTTCAAAAAAAACTTGCTGTGGAAGAGAAGGCTATACATGATTCATATTTACAGCTGATTTACCACAGAAACAGCAATGAGGGTAGTAAAGAGAAAGTTGTGATTCAACACAGTTGTTCCCAACCAAACGACTACCTTAATTGTTTTATCCATTAATTATTTTTCTCTGGCTAACTTTAATCTCAGAGGAGAAAATACATTTGGAGGAAATCCAGCTCACTGTACTGCAGGCACTGTCTTGGCTCCTCATCAAATGGAAAGAACAAACATTAGCAGGTCTGATTATTAACCCAGCGTTCCAAGGTCCATTGGTCCATTGGTCCAAGGTCCATCCCCACCACTCCTTTCAGTTTCTGCTGTCTACTTACCAAAAATACAAGATATTTTTGGTTCAGAGGCGGTCTTCAGGGATCTTCAAGCAGTGGGGTTAAGCTTTCAGTGCTACAAGTATTTGATGAAACTAGTTTTTGTTTTGTATTTGCAAAATTTGAGCAAAATGCACAGGTTCAGGCTGAGATTGTTTGCAGTATATTTAAAATATGACTTTGGACCTGTTTGGTATAAACTGGATACAATGCTGACGTATTTTAATCCCTTTTGTCTCACAGCAAGATACAAGAATTACTCCATCCCTGCCCAAACTGGATCTCCATGTTATTCCTGTGTGGCAAAAAGGGTTTACAGGCAAGGGAGTTGTCATCACAGTCCTAGACGATGGACTGGAGTGGAATCACACTGACATCTATGCTAACTATGTAAGTCTGAGCATTAGAATGCTATGGAATAGATTAACCAGTTGTAAATTTGATAAACAGACACTCTCTCCCAGCTAATTTTTTGTTCTGTAAGTCAGCTCCTGCAGTACAGAGACTGAAATATTTGCCTTAGGCATGATTTGGAACCTGGTCTGTGTCACAGGAAGCTGAATGTCACTTAGCAATGGTAGCGGGGCGGGTATTTTGTTGTTTTGTTTTTCCTTCAGTAGCTTTAGTTCCCAGACACATTTATATGTAGTGGTTTAATGCTAAATTATTAAAGCTCCATGAAAAATTATGGAATTGTTAATGGCCATCAAATTCTACCAGCCTGATTGCTGCCAATGAGAGGCACATCAAGTAAATAAATACCGACTCTAGAATCCATTTTGTTACACAATTTAGAAGTGCCTTTTCTAGTTATATGAATTAATTAAACTTTTATTTTTTTACACATAGGATCCAAAGGCAAGTTATGATTTCAACGACAATGATCATGATCCCTTTCCTAGATATGACCCCACAAATGAAAACAAGTGAGTAACTTCCAAGTTGTCCGAAGAGAACAAAAGAGTACCGTATTAATTTGTGTGTTAGAAGACAAAAGTGAAGAAATTTCTATGTATGTTTCCTGTGGCAAACCTTTAATAAGGGGAAGAATTTGTGTGACAGAATCACAGGATGGTTGAGCTTGCAAGGGACTTCTGGAGGTCATCTGCTCAAGCAGGGAGCTCTAGAGCCTGCTGCTCAGGATGATCCAGGTGGCTTTTGAGTATTTTCAAAGAGGGAGAGGCCGCAACCTCCCTGGGCAACCTGCACCAGTGCTTGGTTGCCCTCAACATAAAGAATCATTATTGGATGTTCAGACAGAACTTCCAGTGTTCCAGTTCGCAAAAGCATTCTCACATAACATTGATATAAACACTGGGATTAAATTCCCAGATGAAGAACTTCATAATTGCAATCTCCCTATGATGTCCTGAATCTGTTTGTCTCTTTGTGTGTGTGAGGTACAGATGTGTTCTTGCAAGATGAAGGGAACAATCTGTTCATGTGACTCTGTGTGTTTCTGGAATGATACCTCCCAAAGCATATTTTTCCTTCAATTCTCTGCTTTGCAATAGGAATGTTAAAAAAAAAAGTCTCCTGATGGGTCTATCAGACCTGGGTACATCCACCATAGTCCAGTTATGGATTTTTTTCATAAGAAAGAGAACAGGAGGGGCCCCCTTAGAAGCTGGTACACAAAATAAGTCAATTTCTTAAACAAATTAGGATGCCACTACTCAGTACAGATAGCAAGAAACTGATGCATTGGTTCCCTGCTTCCTATCAGATAATACAGTAGCAACATAAATCACTACATGGAAAAAAAAAAGAAGATCAGAGGATAAAAATCCCATGAAAAAGATGTATGAAAAATGGCATTTCTACATTGTTACAGTGTAATTTAAGAGAAAGAAGCCATTATCTTCTTGTTATGATGTCATTATCTCTTAAATCTACCTGTGTTTCCTCTGATCTTTATTAATAAGTAAATGGAATTCAGCCCAGAAGCATTGAAGCATGTCATTGAATAACAATCTGTAGCATTACATAATACAACTCTCTTACCTTGACACTCATATGAAGGCTTTCTGTACTGTGGAATTAGAACCACCCACGGCAAAAAAAAGAAGATTTACATAGAAAATAGTTGTAACAAGAAAAAATTAGCAGTGGGGATACTTTAAAGGCTCACTTTCTGAAATCCTAAATAAATGGAGTCATATAAAAAAAAGTATCTAAATGTGTGATTAAAACATATCATATTTCTGTCTGAAGACAGCTTCTTTGCCCAAATTTTACACTGCTTTTTGCACTCTACTAAAATACTGGTATCTACAGTGAAGTTTAGGAAAGCATTTATCATCTCATGAAAATGTTCCTTTCATCATTAAGTAGGTAAAATTATATTTAATGAAGCTTAAGAGAAGTAAGTATTTTTGCATCATGTAGATACAACTCAAAAGCTCTTCAATAACTGCACTGCATTCATTTAAAGGAAGAATTTGAACAAACCAAGGTCCTTGACGAGTCCTTCTGTACAATACAACGAAGATGTTATGATGTGTTCTTTATTCTTGCTGTATTTATTCAGGCATGGGACACGGTGTGCAGGAGAAATTGCCATGCAAGCCAACAACAGAAAATGCGGAGTTGGAGTAGCCTACAACTCCAGGGTTGGAGGTAAGGAAACAGAAATAGTTAGATGTCTAATAGGAATGGAAACAAAACATGCTGAGTGTTGTTAGAAACCATTAATCTGAAACAGGAATGATTGGTCATTCTTGGAAAACATGAATCTTGCAGTATTATAAGCTTCAAAATCCTGTCTGGTCACTGCGCTGAGTGTCACCTCTATATGACAGGATTTCTTGAATAAAGTCTGGAATTGGTTATGAATAGATAGGTAGAATATGTAACAGCAGCAACAGTATAGGCAGTAATAGTAATAGTAATAAATAGTAATATAATAGTAATAAATAGTAATAAATAGTAATATAATAGTAATAAATAGTAATATAATAGTAATAAAGCTAGTAATCATAATATTAATAATATTAATTATTATTATTAATAGTAATAATAACAACAATAATACCAACAATTTATATCGTACCTAGAGTTAAGACTGTATGTTTTAAGGAATGATGGACTATTTACTTGTTATTGTTTATCCAGGGGAGGAGAGGGATTGAGTAGAGTGAAAGTAGGACTACACAAATTTATACCCACCCATACTTGCAGCATATTGTTTCCATCTACACAATTACATTCAAAAGGTCATGTCAGTCAAGTTATTCAAATTGCTGTCCTTTTTGTTTCAACACTTTCCTTCTCTACTGTCACCATAAGTTAAATCTGAAAACAAGTAGAGTCTTGCTTGCCCATCAATCAATATTGTTGTTTTGCTTTTTTAGGTCGGTGACTCAATCTGTAAGTTGTTTGTGAAATAATCATGATGCAAGTATCAGTTGCAAATGGTCATTTAGCTCAGAGGAAGTTATTTGTACAGCCCTACTTTTTCCATTATTCCCTCTTTTTCCTTTTAAATGATGGGACGATGAGTGGCAATTGACACCCATAACTGGGTTCCCACTATTTCAGCGTGGTGTTTTGTCAGTTTCCAGTTACTCCACTGAGCTGTCATGGATGTCAGCTTTGCAGTTTGCCTTTGCCCTAATGCATTATGCTGTCATGATCTGTTTAAGTAAAATATCTCACTCATAATATGAAGACGTCAGATCTTCAAAGTAAGGCAAAATGGATGAAGCTGCAAAGATGTCTGAACTCCCACTGTGCCCATATTTTAAGGCTCTTGCATCTACAGAGGAGGTTTCTTCACAGCTATTTGCATCTGATCTGTGCTCATTTGCAAATGCAAACTACATATCTGTGTGGGATGATTTATCTAGAAAAGGGAAATAACAGCAGGAAAAGCAGTCCAGCAATCCACATTACCCAGCAAGAAACATACACTTGGGTGGGGGAGGAGGAAGAATGGAAAAGTTGAAAGAAATTGTAAGCTGTTAGATGTGACCAGACTGATTAAGATAGGGGTGTAACAAAAACATGTTCAAAGAGCAGAGGAAGATAAGAGAAGTCTTCAAAAGGTTCAGATAAATTTGGAGTGGTTAAATACTGGAAGATTTTTTTGTTTATCCAAGCTCTATGGGATTCATTTCTCCAGAGGCTGTTTTACTTCTTTTTTTTTTTTTTTTTTAATATATCCATGAAATGACACATTGCACACTTCTACTTGACATTAGTTCAGGATGACTTCCTTAAGTGTCTGTTTGCTTGTAGCTGTTGCCATACTGGACAAATCCAGTAGTCCACAGCCAGGTACTCCTCTTTCATAGCCAGCAACACCTGCTTTAGGGAAAGAAACCCTGACATGTGGAATACCTTATTCTCCAGCCTTCAGCATCAGAGGTTGGTTTAACTTTGCCTTGAGGGGCAACACAAAGCATTCCATGATTTTGTTGTTGTTGTTTTATGTGAAAGTACTGAGTTTAACAATGCCTGGCCCTATTTTGAAACCTTGACTAGCCTCTCCAGCACTTTGTGGCTGTGAGTACCATAGGCTTTTCTGTTCATTGTGTGAAGAAAAAATACTCTTAATGCCAGTTTTCAAAGCAACACTTCTCAGTGCCCTTTCACATTCACCTCTTGGTCTGTGTAGAGCTGAGAAATGTGTATTGATCACCCCTGGAGTAAAGCAGGGTGTGTGTATTTTCATACAAACCTAACCATACCACTGTGTCATGATATTTCCATGGTGCTCCCATGGAAATTAAATTATTAAGAAGCTCCATTTTACAAAGGACTGGGCTGAGAGTTCATGCACAGTGACGTGTTGCTAAAAATAGCCTTCTGCCAGGCAGACACATATATGTGTCTGAAATTACCTTGGGCTTTGCCTGCTTTTGATTTTGTGATAATGATGACGGGAACAAGAATAGAAAAGAGTTTATGCAAGAGGACATAATTGGAATCTGCTTAGGGGAATATCACTGCAGTCATCAAATCCCTGAGTTGACTTGAACAATCAGGGCTTTTGACGATCAGGAAGGCAAGGCAGCGTTTTTTTCCTTGAACTGTTTTCGTCAGTGTGGAGTCATTGTTCTTGGGGGTTTTTTTCCTTATTAAATTATTTATCTGCAGAGTCGTCTTGTCTTTTTCTGCGGGAAGTATCTGCACATTACTCCTCACATTCCCAGTATCTCATTATGTGTTGCAAGCTCTCACCTGGGGCTTGCAGTCGCTTTCACGCAAGCAGATCTTTGCTCACAGTGTGCTGGCTTGAGAGAATCTGGCAATTCTGAGCCAACTGAAAAAAGAGTAATCAAACCATTCTCAGTTTAAGACAATCCTGGGTAAGTGGTGTTTTTAGTACCTGAGGCACAGGATATACACCTCAGTGCTTTTCCCAGCTTTGTGAGTGATAGTGGAGCAGCTGTGGTTGAGCGGATTAAGTCCTTTGTCTGATTTTACCACTAATGAATATGAAATAATAAAGCTCAGCTTTATCTCAGAGGTATTAGGAGTATTAAGAGGTCAGCCATTTGGGAAAAGAATTATGCTTGCAGTCTTTTTTTCCATGCTCGATAGAATAAAATAGAAGAACAAGACACTGAGCTGAGAGGGTGAGGTTGGAGGTTTTTTGTTGGGTATTTTTGGGTAGTTTTGGAGGTTTTTTTAATAGAATGACAACATTTTGCCTGCTGCACTTCGGCAAAATCCCCATTTTGAGGAAAATACTAGAAAATGAGTACTCATAATTCACCAACTGCCAGCAATGGTGCAGCTGCTGGAGTACAAACCTGCCAAATCCAAGGGAACCCAGACATTTTTATTGCTTGTAAACACAGGCTGAATCCTGACTGCTGTGGCTCTTATACTGCTGCCGTTGCTGTAAGAGCCATGCCACAGTGGGAATTTTGCCAGATTTCTCCTTTTTCTGCTGTCCTTCAGCACTGGACAGAGGCAGCAGCCCCGCTGCAGAGCTGTGGCTTTGCACAGCAATGGATCTAGTGCAGATGAACCACTGCCTGCGCCTGAATTTTAAGTACCACTGAGATCAGTCTTGCTCTGAAGAAGATTAGATCATGCAGCTCCTAATAAATTGTTAATGGCTAGATATCTCTGGATTGCTCACAGTAGAAAAAAACTGTGGCAGTAGAAAAACAGGGAGATTTTTTTTTCTGTGGTGGAGATTGAAGAGCTGGTGAAAGTGCAGTGTCATAGAGACAGCAAAACCTTTAATGACTGTGAGGACTAAGTGCTTTAGTCAGAACATTCAGAACTACATCTTTGAACTAAAACTCTTGGAACTCCCAAAGACAAAAGTAATGTTGATATAACCTCTTTAATTTCAGTGGCATTTTAGCAGTTTGAGAAGTCTTTGTTGCAGATGTAAGAAGAAGGAGGAAGAAAGAGAATGCAATGAGAAAAGGCAGGAACAGTAAGCAAGACATCATCTCCTTGGGTCTCTGTAGAAGGAGAGAAAGAAATAAACAGGAGGCTAACAAGATTTTAAGAATTTTTTTTTTAATGATTGTAGAGAAACACTGAGCTCTGCAAATAAACTCTAACTGTACTGTTTTACACTGACAGGAACTGTCCTCAATATTGCTTACCTGAACAGCAGTCGGCTGCCGTTGCAGCAGTTATGGCTTAATTTTACTGGAAACATTAAAAATAGCTAACAAAGACGAGGATGAGGGAACAGAAAGTAAATCCAGTCTGCTTCTTTTTTTCCCTGTGAAGGTATACGAATGCTGGATGGAATAGTCACCGATGCTATTGAGGCCAGTTCAATCGGTTTCAATCCAGAACATGTGGATATTTACAGTGCAAGCTGGGGCCCTAACGATGATGGTAAAACTGTGGAGGGACCTGGGAGACTGGCACAGAAGGCTTTTGAGTATGGGATAAACCAGGTACGATACTTCAGGGAAAGATAAAGCAAAAATGTAGCAGAGAAGAGAATTTTAAGATGGTTGATACCAGAGAAAAAATGAAAATAGTTTGTGCTGTCTTTGATTAAACATATTTGAAATGGACACGATATATTTTAATAGTACAGGTGAGAGAAGTTTCCAGCCAGAAAAGGACTTTTGAGAAAACCCCATTAGGGCTTTCTAAACTGGTTTTAAGGTGCTAATCTCCACAAATAAGCTTTCTTTTTACATCCTTAATTTTGCTGCCTTTGTCTCACCCTAGACCCACCCTTTTCTGCTGCTTGTTTCACACTGAACAGTAATTGGATTTCTGCACTGAAAGCCCATAAAATTTAACACAAAATTCCTGCTTCATGAATATTTTGCTGTGTGAAATAGTGATGCATTTTAGCACCCTGCAGATGAGCTTGTATTGTACTAATTGCATTAATTTATAAATTGGTGCATATCATGATCCAATTAAAATGAAAATAGTGTAAATGCATGATGGAGAGTACGGGGAACAATATTTTTACTGGGATTTTTTTCATGTTACCCTCTTTAGATTTGTTTGGATGATTAATAGGGTGCAAACTAAGAGCTGCCATGTATTTATTAGTGAACTACTCTAGCTTTTGCCAGTGAGGTGAAAAGATATGTAAAGACAGGTACTGATAAAGAGAGGAAGACTGAATCATAGATGGTAGAAGAGAGAAATGGCTTTAAGGACAAGCAAAGAGAAAATTTTGGATAAAGGGCAATTCACATCAGTAGGCAGAAGGAGAAGAGGAGAGAAGAATGCAAATGCTGACAGCTGACAAAGACACTCTGAGAGAATAATGGAGACTGAGAGGAGAGAGCTAATAACAGGTTAGATGCCCATAGGTAGGCAGCAAGAGCAGAGGGAGAATTAAAGGTGATAATTAAGCAACAAATGTTCGTTGGTCTTACTCTGAAAAACCAGGTCCTTTGGTGAAGAACGTGTCTTTTTAACAGCTTGTTTTATTACTCATGGGGAACAAATTTACCCATTTGTTTGTCAGGATTCCGGGACTCCTTTTTCAAAGGTCTGGCTGGTCTTCATTCTGCTTAAAGTCAGCCAGTGTAGGAATTGACAACAGCTCTAATCCCTGGATCCTTCCCTGCTGCTCTGGTGAAGCACCTGAGCACAGGCTCAGCCCAAAGAACTGAGGAAGTGTTACTACCATTCTAAGTGAAATCAGAGCAGGTGTTGGGATACACCAACGCTTTTCTGGACTGCAGCCTTTGTTCCCAAAGATACTGTATCATTTTCTGTGCTTGTCGTGGCTTGTCCTCCCCAATTTAAAAGCTGTATCACAGAGAACATCTTACTTCTCTTTGTTTTTAATGTTTTAAGTGCTGAAAATGTCTTAGCATTTGTATAAATAATTTCAAATCTCACCTGAATGGAGTGCCGAAAAAAGGAATTGTATTCCAACTACTGTGGAATATTAAATGTGCATATATTAATAATGAACATACATGTGCATATTTATTAATAATGAATAACATAATAAATTTTGCATGTCACACAAACATATTGTTTTCCTCTGAAGAACTAGTAGAGCTTAAGACTGGGGAGTGATGTATGTTTTCTCTGTGATAGCTGTGATGTTTTACATGGTTATGCCTGGAGGCTGGAGATTCCGACCCACAGATCTGTGACAGAAGGGAGGGTTTTCAGTGTGTCCATCATTCATGCTCCTAACCATACTTCTGCGAGTACAGGAAAAGCAAGTGAAATAAACCCTGATAAACTTGCCTATTCTTAAAAGAAAGAAGGGCATTTTTTCTAGAAATGGTGAGGACCAATACAGCAGCATGTGGAAAAATTTACCCATTGAACACAGACTCTGTTTTTAACTTGAAAACCTGGGGAAAGTTGCTGTATCTGGAACACTAAACCTAGGCCAGCCAGTCTCAAGAGATGGGCTGTAAGGTGAGCCATGGAATGCTTTAAACAGCTGCTTTCTTCTGTCTCTGTCTTCTACAGTGCATATGGAAATTTCTCCTATGTTTGCTATATGAGGCTTTTTGGGGAAGGGAGCTGTTAAGGATACATTGTGAGGTCTGAAATCCCTTTGATAACCACTTTTTTTTTTTTTTTTTTTTTTTTTTTTTTTTTTTTAGGGCCGAAATGGGAAAGGCTCCATTTTTGTGTGGGCTTCAGGGAATGGAGGTCGTCAGGGTGACAACTGTGACTGTGATGGTTACACTGATAGCATCTACACCATCTCCATTAGCAGTGCTTCTCAGCAAGGGCTTTCTCCCTGGTATGCAGAGAAGTGCTCTTCAACTCTGGCCACAGCATACAGCAGTGGAGATTATACTGACCAAAGAATTGTAAGTTGCTTTTATAGGTTTCAGAACAAATAGAAAGGTATGATATATGCAAATAATAAATGAAATGTCTTAAATGCTTGGCTTCAAGTACCTGCTTTACGTTACGTGTTATGTGCTTAAGTGCTTTTGTCTGGAAACTTCAAGGGATTTGTAACCAAAAATGTGATTGTAGTCCTGTATTCCTCCATCATGCTGAATTTGTCTGTGGTTTGTGAGCACTGTTTGTGTATGAAAGCGGTCTCTGCATGGTTTGATACGGTCCCATTCTTCAGAAAAGGGCAAATGAAGAGAGATTTGGAGTAAAAAGAAAACCTGTGATGTCAGGGCCTCTGTTACACCTTGCCATTACCTTTTGTAAGACAGAGACAGCAACAACAGTGCTTCCGAATCTCCCAAGCTCAGAAAGCAGGCATACCAATCTGTGTGCCTTCCTTAACTCCACTGAGGAAAATTGCTGTGGCACAATAATGCTGAAATACCTGTAATTGCAGTCCAGCCCTGGTGTATGCTAATTTTACAATACACTGCACTGATGAGGATTAAAACAATGTCATTCCAAGTTAGCCAGGAGATGAGTCCTTACTAAGTGGCTTCTCTTTATAGTTGAGATTTAGATACATGGGCTGATGAGTTTGGTGTTTAATTTCCAAATAAAGCATGTGTTTCATTGCAAATTATAGTTCTTCTGCTGAAGAGAGAGCAGAACACCAATACTAATCCTATGAGTAATTTCCTAGTAAGCAGTAATTTTGAATGTTCTAGGCCCAACACAATGATCTGTTTTCATGATTCACCAGTAAGCCTGAAACACTTATTGTGAAACCTTAGACTAAAATAAGATTTCAATGTGGGAGTATCTGGTTCCAACATAAAACGTTTTGATACAAAAATTATAGTTGAAGTAAAAAGAGTGGATTGAAATATGAACAGATTTAAACACTCACCGCTTTTTCTGCTGGTGCGGAGTGTATTAATACGCACCAAGTAAAGGACACGTAGTTATGTTTGTGAGTATGGATGTGACGGTGTTTACAACTGTTCATTCATGCAAACTGGGGGGTTTTTTCCTTCATTTTGTTTTATTTTCTGTCAGACAAGTGTTGATCTTCACAATGAATGTACAGAAACTCACACTGGGACCTCTGCATCTGCACCTCTGGCAGCAGGAATTTTTGCTCTAGCGCTGGAAGCAAAGTAAGATGTCACACAATTACCTTTGAAACTCTCTCTCAGCCACCTCACCACCTCCCCAAAATGCCTATTTTAAGTGGCACCACCTCATGCTGCAGCTCTACTTTTTGTCAGTCAGACTTGGTCAGGCTGATGACAAAAAATGAGCAGATACTTGCCCCAACACCTTCCTAAAAGGAAAGAAAAGCAAAACAAATGTGAGTAAATCGTAATGACTGAGGAATATTTTGTGTATTGGCAACAGGATTTACTGATTTCTGGTCAAATGCACTTAAAAGTGAGGGGCACATGGATTCAGAAGAATGTGATTTGAAGACAATAGGCTGCAGGACTTTAAACTAAGCCTCAGACAATTCACAAAAGATTTACTGCCAATGATGAGGCATAAAAGGGAAGGGGCCCAAGCTTGTCTGTCAGAGCAGGCAGGGAGCAGCTGGGTTCAGATCCTGCAGAGCAGGTAGTCAGAATTTAGGACTTGTGGAAGGTAAGAAAGGACAGGACAACGGCTTTTTCACAGAAAACACTTTAGGCAGTAGTGTGTAGGTTTAGTAACTTGGATGGTGTGGATTCAGCTCCATTTTCTACTGCACACCGCTTTAGTGACATGAGCCAAGACTCTTAGATAATTTAAAGGGTAGACTAAATCACAGATGGAATCAAATACTCAGTTTTCAAAGTCTAGGTCCTACAAAGACTTGTGGGAAATTCCAGGGTTGCTAACCAACTTTAAATGCCTGAATAGTTTTGGAGGATTGGACTCTACTCTTGCTAGAGACCTGTTCTTCACAGACACAGAAATCTTGGCTGCCTGGAGAAGTACTGTGAGGATAAGTGGAACATGCTGTGTGTTTTAAAACAGCGCGATGCCATATACATTCGAAGCATGTTCTGTTTCAGTCTAATAATTGATAGAAAAATTATACATAGGCCTGAAGAAACTAACCAGGTACATTTTCTCAACAGCCCAGATCTAACATGGAGGGATATGCAGCACTTGGTGGTGTGGACCTCAGAATATGACCCACTGGCTGGAAATCCAGGATGGAAAAAAAATGGAGCAGGACTGATGGTCAACAGCCGATTTGGGTTTGGGCTACTCAACGCCAATGCATTGGTGGATTTAGCTGATCCTAAGAGATGGAAAAGTGTACCAGAAAAGAGAGAGTGTATTGTCAAAGACAAGAGCTTTGAACCCAGGTAAGGATTTGCATCAGCAGTTACCAAGCTGGTGTCTATTGTAATAAAGCCTGAAGGATCATATTCTTCACAGATTGCTCTGAATGAGACTAAGGGACTTCTTTTGATTCATTTAGTTTTGCTTAACTGTATTCCCCAGAGGCAGGCAAGCAGCATTTGCTTCTTGGTTTTGTTTTTTTAGTGTAAGACTGATGGAAATTACTAGCATGAAGTCTTAACAAAGACTAAGATTATTATGTCTGCTTCTGCAGACAGTGTATGAAAGGATGATACTGTGAGGCTGAGCCCAATCAGCAAAGCTGTGAATTTTTAGACAACCATCAGAAGACAGATAAAAAGATATGATGTCTCACAAGAATTTTTTTTAAAAAATATCTGCAATGGGTCTTAGCAATTCTTCTCCTGTGACAGGCTTGTATATGTTGAAATCAAGGTGATATATTGAGCTTTAGTCACGTCTGTTGCATTTCTCTTATGAAACACAAGTGTCTCAAAGGCTCACTAAAAAGTCTTACCAGCCACATGCCCACAGCATAGTGGGTCTGAACAGACAGATTAATGATCATTAGTCACTGACCTGGTTAATCAATAAGGAAATCTAGACTCTTTTTGTCTCCACATGTTCCCATATGGATACTTCTCCAGAAAAAATTACCTATTTCAAAGGCTGAAATTATACCATGTGAATACACCAAAGGTCTGTCTGTAGAAACATATTGCAGTGTTTTGAAGTCACTGCTTGGTAACCTTATTATTTATGCTATTTTACCATCAAATTGTTTTTATGGGCTCTGTCTTTTTCACAGAATGTTGACCCACTACTGATGTATGCCGCACTTGCTGTTTATGTATTTTTATACATAAACATATATTTATACAGTCATGTATGTTACATTATAAAACAAAAATCCCATTATCCTGAGTTAAGAATTATTTATGTGGAGATTCAGATACCCATTTTCTTTGGAAGTAATGGGAATTGTGCAGAGAAAGCTATGCAGAGTCTCTCTCTGTGCAGAGCATGATCAGAAGACATTACCTTTTTTTTTCTGTTGAGCTGGCATTGATTCTTCCTATCTCATCACTCTGAAATGGCTGTTAAATGTGTCATTTACACTTCATGACCCAGAATCAAAAGTTCCAGTGAGTAACAAAAGAAATACTGCAATTTTGACAGATTATTAAGAGCAAATGAAGAAGTCATCATCGAAATTCCCACAAAAGCCTGTGAGGGTCAAGAAAACTCCATTGCATCTCTGGAGCACGTGCAGCTTGAGGCAACAATTGAGTATTCCCGTAGAGGTGATCTTCATGTCACTCTGGTTTCTCCATCAGGTAAGAGCAGCAAAGATATACTTTCTTTGTGTTGCTGTAGTGTATAACATTCACTTCATTAAAAAAATGTGGTTTTCAGTGCTTAAACAGAACTAAATATATATCATTGGACAAATCCAGTGAGGATAAAGCACCCTGGGAACTATAGAGACCCCTCTTCAACCTTCATCTGTTCTGGATTATTTTTGTGAAAAGAGGTTTGAAAATCATACTTCAGAAAATGAAGGCACAGAACATTTTCATGGAGGCAACAGGACCTATGAAAACTCAGGGTTCCTGGCAGACAACAAATTATGGATCAATAATTCTTATCAGACTTCCTGTGATTTAGCAGACTAACGGAAAACTGAGGATATGTGATTCCTTAGGTTTCATTTCATGCATCTCTCCATTGATGTATTTAAAAAAAAAAGTGTTTCTGTTAGGCACCTTAGTACAACTGTACTAAATGAGCTAGAATATGGCAAGCCGTCTTGCCAATGCCCTGAAACAACACAATAAGACAAAAAAAAAAAAAAATTAGCATAAGTAACTAAGAGTAAAGTCTTTAGGTCAACTGGTATTAATCGGATAAAAAAGACAAGCTTTCAGATATGAATTTTAACATCAGGCTGATCTAATTTTTCTATTTCTAGGTAGCAGTCATCAAGTACTGCTGCCTCCACTGCAGTATCATTTAGCTTTCATGGTTAAATTGTTTTTCCCTCGTTTCTTGCAGCTTTTATACTTTCCTGCAACACATTAGTAGCAAATGTATGTCATTCCTTTTCTATATTTATATTTCTATCTTATCTATATTTATACCTTTAAATATATTTATAAATTGTGACAAGGCTCCTTGGGGCTTCACTTTTCCTTATTATGTAAATATTGCTCCCTTGCTTTTTTTCCTTAAATGGAAACAAGCCCAACAAATAAGAAGAACTGCTTTGTGAGCTGCAGCATTTTTGTAATAATAACCATGCAAATGCTTTTCACACTGTCAAAGGACCAGGCTGTAAAAATTTACATCCACTCACCAAAAAAAAACTCAAACCAGTGATGAAATCATGATAAGGCTGTGGTTTCATAATACTGCATGAGCTGGTCTGCCTTCAAAACTTCCATTTCAGAAGTTTCTTGAACAGCTCATTGGTGGAAAAGACTGGTTGTGCCTGACACCTTCTCTTTATGCTTCTTTTATGTGCATTCCCTACCTTCTTGTGCTAGAACACTGAACGAGATGTACCTTCTTGGTGTGACCTAACAGCTTGTGTGCTCCTAAGCACTGCTGTAAAAGTAATTACAGGAGCCACAGCTAAAGGTGCCACTGCTGAATAGTGTATTTTCCAGGTCACCTCTGCTCTAGGCAGTGTGCACGCTGGGAAATGTGAAAAGTTGGGAGCGGGGAGTGTATGGACAATCACAGGGTTGATCTTGCACCCACACAGGGACCAGCACTGTCTTACTGGCTGAGAGAGAGAGAGACAAATCTCCCAATGGCTTCAAGAACTGGGACTTCATGTCTGTCCACACATGGGGGGAAAATCCAACAGGCACCTGGATTTTAAGAATTACTGATATGGTAAGTATGCCTGTATGCTAAGTAGCTGTGTTTGGGAGCTTACATAGTTAAAATGATCATTCATCACTACGAAGCATGTTGAACAACGAGCCTGCTCATTAAGCAGGCTAAATGAGGGGGTATTTAAGATATCCAGCTGGGTTGAAGATTAAAGGAAAAAAACAGGGTCAGATTTTCATGTTCTTTACCTAAATGCAAAGCATCTCTCTCATGTCATAGGCATGTAGCTGTCCAAAAACATTCATGCCTGTGTTTTTCAGACATACATCACTGAAATTAATCACTCTATAAAGTTTTCTGTGATTAATGGAGAGAAATAAGCAATCAAATTAACATATGGTTAACTGGAATTTTTTCTGCAGAAAAGATCACAGCATGGATCTAGGCTTCTCTTGGTCCATGTGCACAGTTTTCATTAACTGAAAACCTTTTGAATTAATGATTTTTGGGAGGATCTCAGTGACCTATTCTGATGTATACATTTCCCTAATTTCCTTCTGAGAGTATCTACTTCTGAACAATGTTTAAGGATTAAAGCCAACTAGTCTACAGATACAAAATAAATCAGTTTACTAAAGCCACCTGGGGATATGGATTACAACAGCAAGACACCCGAATTAAGCTGCTTGGTAGGCAACTGAAAAATAATTCCCTTCAAAGAGAGAGTGATCAAGCTCACTCATCTCATTGAAGCTGTCTGTAATAAGCTTGTCCTTAGGGGTCAGATCTTGCCAGAAACTGAAAGCTTCCTGTTAGACACTGAGACTCCAGCCCCTATTGGCATCAAATTGTAAACAGGAGGGTACTGCCAAGAGCTGAGCAGATGGATAAGGCACTAGGAGCAAATATTAGTATCAGCAGTGTAGTGTTAATGCTGCAGGCTTATAGGTAACCCCATGGTTACAGATACCCTGCTCTTTGAAAGCATTTTTGTGGAACAAAGTCAAGAGAATTTAATTTGTAAATTAGCTCTCATTTCAGGTGAGAGCTTCCTGAAAGTTACAATAAAGCAAGATTTTTGTCCTCAAGACACGATACACTCTTTCCTCACCCTGTAGGTTTTTATACTTTATGTAGTGGTCCCTTTCACTTTCTACTTCTGAAATACTGCCACCAAAATTTATAAATAAACATTTGCTGCTCACTTCCACACACTGTATTTCATATTGTTGTTGTACACCACATAATAGTAAAGAATAGTATTTCTTTTCCAATGTGTTCTTTTCCAATTAATCTCCATATTCATTTCCAATGGTAACTTTTATAAGGAAATTACCAAGGAATGGTCTAGTGAACAAATTCTATAATGCAAAATAATACTTCAGTAGATTCTAACATTATGACAAAATTCCATTGATGCTTACATGATGAATTAATAATTATGTTACATCAAAATGTGAATATTTGGAGCGGTTAAGCTATTGTATTAAGTCCCATATTCTGATATACTCTGTCTCTGCTAAATCTGGGGCTTTTGTGGTTATGAATCATACTCCATAGGTAGATATTGAAAGCCTGATAATTTGCTTTAGGCGCTTCTGTGTACTTTGCATTCAAGTGTCTGTTTTCATCTTTTATGTCCTGAGAACCTATTCTGATGCCATGCTTGTTTTTCAGTCCAGACGAATACAAAATGAGGGAAGGATTGTAAACTGGAAATTGATTTTGCATGGCACTGCTACCCAGCCTGAACACATGAAACAGCCACGTGTGTATACGTCCTACAATGCTGTGCAGAATGACAGAAGAGGAGTGGAGAAGATGACGGATCTTGTAGAGGTAGAGTTATATTACATCTATTCCTTACATGTTTTTCAATTTATAAGAAAACGTTTTATTTTTTTGCCTAGTAAGAAGACATGTATTCATTTTGTATTAATTTTATCTAACCCCTGACTGTTTTTGAGTGTATATTGTAATTTTGCCCATGTCAACAACTGATGTTTTTATTAGTCTCTGTTTTCAAATTGCAAAATATAAGGGTTTTAGGAAACCTTATGATAACAGGAAATTGCTCCTAAAGCAAAAAACTCCTATGGCCAATGCAGTTTCGCCATAGAAGAAGGGAGGAAGACTCCTCTGACAGGCACACAAAATTTATGTGCTTCTACTGAGAACAGGTGTCACATCCTAATGGAACTCTGCCTGCTGGATGGCTTCTGGGGAGTTTGGAATGAATTTCAGGAACAAAGGGCTTGACAAAAGTCAGGGACTCACTGATTCAAAAGGTGTGGCTCGGTGGATCTGTTGCTGCCAGATCCTTTATCACCCCCTGTTTACCCTACAGATAACAGTGCTCTAAAAATACAATAAGGCAGAGTGACCCGGGGTTTTGGGATGCACAGGATGGTAGTAATGTACATTCTCATAGTGCTTGATTACGTCAACAGCTTCAGAAAATAATCCCATCACATCAAATTGTCTCTCCATTAAGTAATTAGGACATCCATAAAGCACAGAGAGTTTAACTTTCCTCAGACAGGTTATGAAAGGTGGACGTGATAATGGTCTTTAAATCCATTACATAAATATCCACAGGTCTGACAGCCACAGGCAAGAAAAAAATTGGATGAAAGTAAAAGTGGATTCAACAGGTTCTGTAGGAGAAAATGGGTGGACACAGTAAAAAAGACATGAAGATAAAATGAGTGTTCAGTTAGAAATACAGGTCTGGGTTACATGAGGAATCTCTGTAGGCACATACTAGCATTGAAACAAAATCATGCCTCTCACCAGCTGCTCTGTGAATCTGTACTTGCAATTGGTCTTCCAAGGTCTCCTAGATATGTGTTATGGCCACCCATTAGCCCTACTTCACTATCTTTTCCTCAGGTGAGATCATCTACAGAGAAGGATGGAAAGAGTGGTTCAGTCCTTTTCCTAAGTGTACAACACACAATCAGAGCAGCCATCACCACTGCATATGTGTTTCCTTCATTTAGACTGCTGTGTCCTGTGGCACAACCAGAAATATCTCTTAAGACTGGAACAAATACTGGTATAAAATGACGTGTTGTATCCTGCTAAGGATGCTAAGGTGGAATCTGAATTTATAACTGCCTGTGTTGTGGGGGGGATTTGATATTTTATACAATATAGTCCTTTTGATAGTTCATTTTGGTTGATAATGGTCTGGTTGTTTTCTGATGCACAAGTGGCTCCTGAAGGAAATAATAACATTTGCCCACACATAGATGGAGATCACCAACCAGAGCAAACACTAATCCAGTCAGTCTTCCATTGATGCCTGATCTTTTTTCCTGCTAATCTGTGTTCTAGGACCATACCACACTGGAGAGCCTGAGTGAAAAACCCAAGGCCACAGAAGACACCAGCAGCAGCAGTGACAAAGCAGAAGATAAAATCCCATCAGAGGCCATGCTGCATTTGCTGCAAAGTGCTTTTAGCAGACAGATGGATCAGAAGCAACTGCCAAAGAAGACTGCAAGTGAGAAGTTAAATATTCCATACGAACACTTCTATCAAGCCCTCAAAAAATTGAACAAGCCCTCCCAGTTGAGAGGCTCAGAAGAAAGTCTGTACAGTGACTACGTTGATCTTTTTTACAATGCCAAACCTTACAAGCATAGAGATGATAGACTGCTGCAGGCGTTGGTTGATATCATAAATGAAGGAAATTAACTGTAGGGTATGGCACTGAGTTGGAAATATTCGTTCTCCCAACCTGTAGTTTTTTTTCCAAAGTCTGTGTATGCTCTAGTTGTGTGATTGCTGCTTTGATTGCTTCATATTTAATACAAATATCAAGGAAGGGAAAAAACGGGTGTGAGGGGATAAGGCAGGAAAATTACACCTTTTAGTATTATCTTTTTTCAAAGCCTTTCTTCAGAGTAGATTTGCCCCCTCAGGCATGAAATGCAATAGTACTCCCCTGAAAACCCTAATACTCTATTTTAATCAATTTTCACTTTACTTATTCTTCCATCCTCTTCACTTAAGCATGCAGTAGGATTCAAAACCTGAATTACCAAGGAGTTTTGAACCAAACTGCCAAAGCTATGGGGATATATTCTCATCCATGGATTTGTCGTGAATATTGCAGTCTTTGTTATATTTGTCATTTATTCTGATTTAATACTTGCAGCCAGTACTGCTTCTGTCACAGGTGTTTTTGTTCCTTCTCCAAACAATGCTCCCTCACCCTTCTGTTCTCCTGTAAAGGAACATCTGGGAGGCTGGGGTTGGACTGAGGCATCAGTGAACACTGATGAAATTATTCACAATTTAGTCTACAGACAGACACACACCAATAAAAAAGAGCCCCCAGTGAGGCATCCCACACCACGGGATGGCATTCTCTCCACCTGGCTTGGACCTACCTAAGTGACACGTCTGAAATATGAGCCTGGTCTTTCTAAGGTGTATGTGTTTAATGAGGACAGAGTCTCCTATAGAAAGGACTTCGTTTTCTTTTCACTGGTTAGGAATCACCTGGTGGAGTACTGATCTACCTGTATTAATTATATGAGCTTTGGGCTCCACCTCTTACCTGTGGAGCCTCAGTCTGGTCTCTAAAGTAGTATAGCTGCCTTCTGAGATGCCTACATCGGCAAGTAGTGAGGCCAAGTGGAACAGAAAGGGTAGCTGTTGCAGAAAAGTCCACCAAAAGACTGTAAAATTCCCAAAACATCTAGGAAGAAAAGGCAAAATTGTTCAAGATTAAAAAAAAAATACCCTGAGAAGGGTGGGCATGGAATGTGGAGCGGGAGGATGAGGATGAGGCAGAGGTGGCTGTCAGAAAGCAACTAGGGTGAGCAACTCCCTAACATGAGGAGTTTTCCACCCATACCTCTTTAAAGAGAGCCAAAATGATATATTATTTCGCTTCTAATAATAATTAAAAAAAAAAAAAAAGACATGTTGGATGCTCAGAAAAGGTAGGGGATCTAGAAAAAGGAAATGAAGATTCCCAGGGGATAGTTATCTCATTGAAGTGCTAAAGAAAATCCAAAAAAGTGCTGACTGCTTTTCATTTTTCTTCCTCTTGTCTACTATTGAAATGTGTTTTGCAGACTCTCTAGAAATATTTGATTAGATTCTCCTTCACTGTCTATTCCTTAAAATTATGCAAGAGTCTCTAAGACAGGAATTTTACATTTTGCTCACAATCCGTCAGTTCAAATAAAAATTTTTCACACTTCACACTAAATTCTGTGATTTAAAGGTAAATCTATTTACTGTAACTAATGAAGTCTTCTGTGGAAAAAAGGACTTTTCTAAAGACAACCTTGAAAATTGTCTTACCAAATGTAAGATTTAAATATCATTCTTTGTGGTGGCTTTATGCCTTTCTTGGGCTTAGTCTGCCTTTTTGCCAGCTGTAAGAATTCTTTAATATTTTTGTAGCCAACAGTTGAATGATAATATCGCCACTATTGAATGTCTCTTGTACTGAATCGTTCCCTCTCTACTAAGAAATTTGCTTAGGAAGAGAAGTCATAAAAAAAAAAAAATCCCTGCAAGTGCTGCAGAGCAGAAAGCTTTCCCTTTGTTGTCCTTTCCATGCAAAAGCTTTCTGGCAATGCATAACTAATGAACAAGCAAACCACGAAAATTTCTAATTGCTGCTATTACAGAATGAGAGCACTTACTTTCACTAATGTTTAATTTTCAGAATAGACTCATCTGATGAGGTAAGGGCCACTTTTAGTCCTGTGCTAAGAGGCTGGTTCCCTCAGATAACAACAAATGTAGCCAGTCCTCATTCAGGTATGTTACAGTGAGGAAAGTACTAAAAACACTCCATCAGGCCTTGAACGAAATTTTCAGGTTAAAAGGGTGGGAAACAAAAGACCCTCCCTTGTTTTAAGATCAGTTCCTATGCTGTAGCCAAAGTTTTAACAGAGGACAAGTTTAAAATCTCTCTTTTGAATGTTTCCAACCCAGATCAGCTTGTACAGGAGTAAAGTATTTTTATTGTTAGTCTTTCCTTGGTGCCTGTGTGGGTTTTGTGAAAAACGTAAACGTTGAAAAAAAAAAGTTTTCTCTCAGAATTTTAAATTATATTTTCGTTACAGGTATTTATAATATAGCAAAGATTTTATTGAACAGACAGAATTTTAAAAGGCATAATAAATTATATTGAAGAACCAGATTTTTTCTTGAGAAAGAGACAATTTCATCCAATAAAGGTATTTTTTAAAAGGCATGTTACAACAGCAACTGCAACATGTATGTGATGTGATGTTAAAATTTGTCTACTAGTAGCATAATACAATGTGTTAGCAGAGCCCAGTGTGTGGTCTTAACATTTGTGAAGAAAACAGTAAGATAAAGTCAAGCTATTGACTTAAAAGAAATGGGAAATTGAGTTTAGAATGAAAAATAATGCCTTGGGGAAATAACCAGGGGTTGGGTATTAAAAAAAAAAAAAAAGTGAAATGTATTGAAAATGAGGGGTTTCAAGGGAATTCTTCACCAGTAACACTCACTTGTTTCCTTCTCATAGCTGCAGCAAGTAAGATTTGCTGTGGACATCACTGAGAGCAGCATTTTCTGTAATTCAGATAGTTAAAAAAATTCTGCCTATCTAATACACAGATGGGGGTGTCAGAAGCACTAAAATGAAATAATGCAGCAGGAAGAGTCAGGGAGTCAAGGTAAAAGCATGGGTCGTCACTTCCTTCTGTGAAAACAGTTGAAATTGTGTTGCTCCCTCCACCACTACTCACGTTTCAAGGCAGCAGAGAAGCAAGCCCTTACACCCCTATACACTGGAAATAGTGTAACCAACTACCTCTCAACTACAAAATCTGCTTGTCAAATGCCCTAAGGATAATTAAGATACTTTTAATGGGCTTTCAATGGATGCATTCCCATAGCAGAAATACTTACAGTAAATGTACATAGAAAATGGATTTCTGAAGCAGCATTTAAAAAAAAAAAAAAAAAGAGAAATCTAAGTCTAAATTAGAGAAAACTACCTAGCTTCCACACTAAACAATGTTTTTTTGCTCTCAAGTTGGCAGGGTTTTGAAATGCTGCATTTGAACTGTCTACCTTCACCCGCTTTGAGTTATCCAAGCAGAGTTTTTGGTCAGTCACATCTTCTAACTCCAAATTTGTTAATTTAGTTTTCAAATGAAGTGTCCTTTTTCTTACTTCTCCCTCTCATCTTCACTCTGAAAACAAACATAGGCATTTTCAGTAAATAGAAGGCCATTTTAAGAGAGAAAAGAGGGGGCCTTACAAATAAAATGCTACCTCTAATATTTATTATTGCATTACCTTCGTGTCAGAGATTAAAAGAGGACATGGTCTGTTTGTTAAAAGAACACATTCAAGGGTAGGGGAAACACCTGATTGTTGCTTTTTTTGAGTGCAGATCACACTGTGGAGGTGACAGTCACAATTAACTCCTTGTGCATCAGAGCAACAGGAGGAACTGCAATGTCCCTGAGAGTCTCCTTCTGCAACATTAAGCCAGCCTCTGCCACTGCAGTTTTCCAAACACTACATACCTAAGGAAAGTTGGCATCTGAGTTAGTTCAGCTCTGAAAATAATTATAGATGAAAAATCACAGTAAAAAAAAATTATTATACAACACAGAGTACCTGCACAGCCTAAACCTTTTCTGTTTGATCAAGTATTTCCTTTCAGGAAGTCCATTATCAAAGCTCTAAGGAGCCATTCAATTCACAACAGCATTTTGGAAAACTCTAGAAATGTGTATTTTCCTTGGAATCAATTGGCTATCTAATATTTCTAAGTGCAGACTGAAAAGGTTCAAACTCCAACCTCACTAGGCACTAATAAAGATAATTTCTGTAAACATTCTTCTATTTAATTACACAAGTACCCATTAAAAATATCACTTCTCCTACTGCAATTTGTGAAAATAATGTAACCAGAAAGAAGGAGAAATTTTACTTCCAGCAAGGCAGTAAATGCCTACTGGAAAAAAATGGATCTAATATGTTCCAAGTTCCACTAAGATACCAGCGAAAAATAAATAGATAATACGTGAAAGTGGGTGGTTATCAGGAAAATATATCTTAATGGTTATATCATTTCAGCCATTTGACTGCCTCCAATCAAATGCAGCTAAGCATATATCTCTTTCTGTCTGATGTCACATTCTTTACCTAAAACAAATGAATTGGTTGCTGTTGCATGTAGCACTTTGTTTGACTACGGCCACATTATCAGCCAGCGTTTCAAACCATAAACATGCAGCATAATGCAGTGCCATATAATCTGATAAGGAAATGCACTTAGGACCAGGGACGTGGAGCTCTGCATGTGCTGCTGTATGAAGTACTCATGTGAAACAGATCCATAAAGGCTGGACAAAGAGGACAGCCCTATGCCAGCCCCGTTAGACACAGAGAATGAATCCCTTCTTCAGAATAATGATGGTGGGATGCAGTGCATCATGAACGTCCAGGATGTCAATATGAAGTTCAGTTCCACAATTCAACAGGGAGCTCAGCTCCTTCCATCCTAACTCACTGGTCATGAGAGACATGTTAAAAACTGACGATTTAGAAAGAACTCTCAGCTATGAGTTTCTCCTCTTTTACACTCTATTTCTCATACCCCACTTCAGAAAGGTGCACCATCCTTGAATGGAACTTCTGAAAATACCAGTAGACATTAAAAACACTGCCTCATCCGTGAGTTTCAGGCATCAGGATGTCTGAATGAAGTTCATTGCCTACACTTTTACATAGAAAAAATACTCACGTGTACATGACTCCATGTAAAGTCTCTTTAAAGGCAGAACGTAGCAATCCTTAGCAGGAAAAACAAGAAGGAAGAAGCTGCAGCACTAATTTGCTAAAAGAGAGTTTAAAGCTAAATTTCAGCTTGGATTTTCCATCATAGCAGTATTAATAGTGCACGTTGTTTTAGAGTGGGACAGAAGAGGAAGTGAGATTTGCTTGTTTGGTAATCCCTTTAGCAACCAGGGGTGAAGAATTTGTCAAAGAATTCTGTGTTTCTACAATTGCACGAATGGAAAAATAACTCTACTCTTATAATGCAAAAGACAGCTACAACTCTGTAGGGGGCTTTGGACATTTTAGACAATTAAATATTGCTTTCTTTGTAACAAACTAGCAAGTGTGTATTGGGCTCTGCAAATACTGGATCTTGGGTCTCTAGCAAAAACATTGCAGTCAAAATTCCTTCAAGACTTTAAGCATCAAATTTGAAGCTTTTTAGAAGGGGCATTCATAATACCTTGAATATTTATTCATATTTACTTTAAAATTAATAGACATAGTCTCCTTTAGAGCATCTATATGTTCCAGAGGCCATTCTGAGTCACACTACGGAGGAGACTGACTGTCTCCCGGTGAATGTGGCAGCTCAATTGTAAATCAAGCTCCCTGTTCAGGCACTGAATTTACATATCTAAAGTTAGGCAGTGTTAACGGTGCCCTCATCTCTTCCCCCTCTTACTCTCAGGATGGTGCTGAGCTGTGCTGAGCCCACGTTTTGTAAAGCTGAGCTGAAGCCCTTGCTTGTTTGTTCAGACAATGGAGCACTCCAGTCCACTGATGGCTGCAGACAATTTGTAGGGATCTCCCTTTGCTGACCAAGATTGTCTTCTGCAATTAGATTGTTCTCTTTCCTCAACCGTGCAGGCTTGAGAAAAATCAATTCAGTAAACAAAAGGTATTTTTTGCTTTAGCAAGTCGTTTGAACACAGGCTGCATGTGATGTAAAACCTTTAAACCTATGCTTCATCTTATTTACTTGGTTAAATCACTCTCCTGTCCTGTTTAAGTGCATATATGGGATCAAATACCTCCCTGAGCACTTGGCTGAATCAGAAAGGATTGCTCCTGCATGGTACTTCTGCAGAGAACAAGGGGATATGATGCTAAAGTTCTGCTCAGTTATTGCAAATACCTCCTTGCAATCCTATATTGAATGTCTGAGTCATGCCTGGATTTTCATACACCGTGCCACCAAGTCTCATGATCTGCTTACATTGCTGCATACTGGGTTTCAACCTGGCATGGTGAATCACCTTCCCTCCAGGAAATGCGTGCAAAACCTTTTTTATTAGGAAAATAACACTTGCAGAGCCCCTGACAAGTTTGGAAACCTTCCTTCCACACAGGATAACTTCATGTCCTTAATAAACATGTCAGATGTTCAGGTATTTCACACCTCTGTGACCTTACTCTTCTTGGGAAGCTCAAGGAATGCTCTTCATTTATAAGAAGTTAGACTATGTGTAGTGTATTATAACAATCAATTTATTTTCATATTATGGGGCTGTACAGATGAAGATCGAGTAACAGTCAGAAGACAGATGCTTTGTTATGGATTTTGAGTAACTCTGCAATGCTGACTCTGAATGTGCTCACGTACCCAAGAAATGAAAATAGATGAAGATTATTTGAGTTGGGTGTTATTCCACAGCAGTTGAAAAGAAAGAGATGGCAGGCTGCAAACAGAACCAGGCAAGAAGGAGTGCATTTTGTGCATTTTGTGCTTTTCCATTCTCTTTATTCAAGCAGCTCTCAGTTACACTACTATGGCTTCAAAGGACAAATTTTAGAGATCTTTCTGCTGCTCATGCTGATGAGTCAGATATGGTTTGTTTTGTGACAGAATTAATTGCTTTCTTGATCTCTCATGTCTCTCTTTCCTATCAGAACTCTAATTATAAAATCCAAAGCCCAGCATTTCCAGCTATTCAAGGTTCATCAGCTCTGCAGCTTGTGTTAATGAGTTCATTTTTTTGAATTCACCCCTGTAATTTTACACTAGCTGAAAGTGTAAGCCATTATCCATTTTTAGGAACAGTCATCAACATGTACTTACCTTTAGAGATTATCAGAGTTTACTCTTCTCAGAGAAGCTAATGGCAATTTCCTCAGCTCAGCTTGTTGCACTGTTCAAAAACCCTACAGACGTATGACCACCACATATCATTCTTGCTGATGGAAGGGTCTGTCTTCACAGAAACTTTTAAAGGAAGCAGAGGGAAGAAGGGAACGAATTTCCCTCACCTTTCAGTGGCATCTGAGAAGTTAAATCCCTTCCGATATATTTTAAAACCCAGCCTATATTGCACCTCCCTGGAACAAAATACCCATGCATGGATTTCCAACTGTGATTATGCATTAAATTACTTGAATGTTATCATCTTCTGTTAGCTCAAAGTCAAGGCTCAGCCTCCAAATGTCTTGTGTTTGTATCTGCAGTGTGTAGAGTCATACAATTAGTTTCTCTGTGTGTGGGAGTAAGAGTGGAAGAGGAAGAGATTTGATTTACTGCACTGCACGTAGCATTGCACCTGATGTCTAGATCACCCTGCCCCATCATCTCCTCCTTTCCTGAGTCACAAGTGGAACTCATCAGCTCAGGCACTTTGTTTTCATCAGGCAGTACTGCCATCCCTCAGCAATAACCAAATTACGAAAAAAAGTTAACAGCCTCATGGGATTTAGACATTTAAAAACAACAAGGATTTAGCTTCATGGAGGCAAGCCCTTTGCCCTCAACCTTCTTCACCTTCACCCTCAGCGAAGGGCATTTTTGGTGGAGTGAAATTAATGACAAAACACAGTATCTCACACATTTAATTCTCATTGCCCTCACTTGGAGCTACACATTGTTTGCAAGATTTGCAGGTCCCATAACAGATGAGAATATATTGATTCTCTAAGAAGTAACAAAGGAGACTCCAGACAGTAGCTAACCTGAAAAAAAAAAAAAAAAAAAAAGGATAAAAAAAAGGATATCCTCAGGACCAGAAAGCTGTAAATCAGCCAAGAGCTGTTAGATTTGAAACAGAACTACTCACCCTGAAGGTAGTGGTCATTGTTCTCTAGAATTGCCAATATTATACACAAACAAGCATGGATATATATATATATATATAAATCAGTAGAAACCTTACAAAGGTAAGTATCACTAACTGCTCTCTTGAGGAACATTAATTTTCCTTCAGTGACAATGCTTCACATTTTTTTTCAGACAGCAAATGGAGACCAGAGTGCCAGAGCCCTCCTGTTCCAGCAGCCTGTCATGGTTTTTAATTTTTTTCAGCCCACAGGTGGCCAGGAGAAAGATCACAGAATCATAGGATCAGCATGCTGAGTTGGAAGGGGCCCATCAGGATCATCGAGTCCAAGCCCTGGTCCTATGCAGGACACCCTAAGAATCACACCATGTGCCTGAGTGTTGTCCAAATGCTTCCTGAACTCTGTCAGCTTTGGTGCCATGACCACTGCCCTGAGGAGCCTGTTCTAGGGCCCACCACCCTCTGGGAAAAAGCCTTTCCTGATATCCAACCTAAACGACCCCCAGCTCAACTTCAGGCCATTTGCTGAAGTCCTTTCACTGGTCTCAGAGAGTGACCAGATTGGTACCTGCCCCTCCTCTGCCCTTTGTGAGGATGTTGAAGCCCCAGTGAGGTCTCCCCTCAGTCTCCTTTTCTCCAGCTGAACAGACCAAGTGCCCTCAGCCGCTCCTCAAAGGCCCTTCATCATCCTCACTGCATCCTTTTGAAGGTCTCTGACAGTTTAATATAATTTTTATATTGCGATGCCAAAAACTGCACACAATATTCCAGATGAGGCCACCCCAGCCCAGAGCAGAGCAGGACAATCCCTCCCTGGCCTGGCTGACCATGCTGGGCCTGGTGCTCCCAGGACAGGGATGTCACTCCTGGCTCCAGGGCACTGCTGGCCCATGTCCAGCTGGCCATCAACCAGGACTCCCAGGACTATCCCAGGGGCAGAATCCGGCAATTTCCCTTGTTGAACTTCATACAGTTAGTGATTACCCAGCTGTTAAATTTGTCAAGGTCTCTCTGCAGGGCCTTTCTGCTTCTGAGGCAGTCAACAGCTGCTCCCAGCTTAATGCTGTTGTCAAACTTAGTATTCCTTCCAGTCCTGCATTCAAATCATTTACAAAGATGTCGAAGAGAACCTGCCCTAAGATGGAGCCCTGCAAAACCCCTCTAGTGACAAGTCACCAGTCTGATGTTACCCAATTCTCTATAACTCTTTCTTCCCAACCCATGAGCCAGCTGCTCACCCATGCCATGGTATGTTTATCCAGCTTTAGGATGAACACTTTGTCCAGAAGGGTCCTGAGAAAGACAGTATGGAAAGCTTTGCTGAGGTCCAAAAAGATTACACCAGTTGGCTTCCCTTGATCCACTAGGTGGGTTATCTTGTTGTAAAACAAAATCAAGTTTCATAAGCAGGACTTTCCCCTCATAAAGCCATGCTGGCTGTGACTGATGACTGTGTTGTCCTCCAGGTGTTTTTCAATACCTCCCAGATAATCTTTTCCATTATTTTACCAGTCAGTGAAATGAGACTGGCAGACCTGTTGTTTCTGGGGTCCTCTGTCTTGCCCTTCCTGAAAATCAGAACAATGTCAGTGGCTTCCAGTCAGCTGGGACCTCACCAGTTCCAGACTGGTCAAAAGTCATTGAGAGAGGCTTTGCAATGACATCGGCAGCTGAGAATTCTCAGATAAATCCCATCAGGCTCCACAGATCTGTAGGGATCCAGCTGGAGCAGCAGGTCCCACGGAAGGGTCAGCTAATTATTAATTACAGGAGGTAATTATTCTTGCAGCTGTGGTCTTCCAGCTGAGGGCACTGAGACTCCCACGGTCCATCATCAGAGTTGAAGACAGAGGTAACGAATGTGTTAAACACCTCTGCCTTGTCCGTGTCCCGCTTGTGCTTCACTTCCATCCTGGAATGGGGCGATGTTATTTCTACATTGTCTTTTGTCATTAATATATTTGAAAAAACTCTTTTTTAGACAAGCACTAGCACTTCAGCTAACCAGAAAAATAACACAGGTGGGGCACGATCACCTTTTGTTTGCCCTGGAGAGGGGAAGGCTGAGTCATCTTCTGATACATCTCATGTTTAACAGTTTGTTGTGCCATTGGTGTGACTGCTGTTCAAAAACCTTCTGGTCTGGGGTAATGCTAGGCATACCCTAAGTACTGCTGCTGACAAATAGGGTTGCCCAGAAGCCCCTCAGCCAGATTGAAATTTATTCTTTTTTTTTTTTTTTTAGCTTCACGTAATGCATTAATTCCCAGCATTGCTTTTCTCTGCTCCATAAAACTCTGGCTTTATCCTGATAAACACTCCTTGAACAAGATAAAGCTGGCTGCAGGAGACAGGTGGCAGAGAGGATTTGTGGGACAGTCCCTGCACTGAGCAGACCAGAGCTGGAGGAGAATGAAGCAAGAAGACAAGGGAAAAGGGTGCAAGAGACGTGCATGGATGAACAAGAAACTCCTGTCATTATGCAACAGTTAGCAGGAAATACACAGGAGATGAAAGCAGACCACTTGGAATGAACATAAAGAGGTTGTCAGAGTAAGCAGAAATGAGACAAGGAAGGCCAAGGACCATTTGGAATTCAATCTGGCCAAGGATGTCAGGAACACTCTGAAATTCAATAAGGGCAAATGCAGGACCCTGCACCTGGGCAGGAATAACCCCAAGCACCAGCACAGGCCTGCATGATCTGCTGGAACACGGCTCTGCAGAGAAGGACCTGGAGGTCCTGGGGGACAAACAGCTGTTCCTGAGCCAGCAGAGTGTCCTGGGCACAGGGAGGCCAGTGGGATCCTGGGCTGCACTCAGAAGGGCACTGCCAGCAGGTCAGGGAGTGATCCTGCCCCTCTGCCCAGCCCTGGGAGGCTCCTCTGGAGTGCTGGGTCCAGCTCTGGATCCTCAGCACAGCAGGGACATGGAGCTCCTGGAGCGGGGCCAGCAAAGACTGCGGAGCTGAGGAAGGGCCTGGAGCATCTCCGTGCCCAGGAAAGGCTGAGGGAGCTGGGGCTGCTCAGCCTCGAGAGGAGCCCCAGCTGAGAGGGGCCCTCAGCCCTGGGTGCCCCTGCCTGCAGGGAGGGCTCCGAGCAGGGCCCGGGCTCCACACTTCTTCCCTGAGCAGGGACCAAGCACTGAACAGATTGCCCGGAGAGGCTGTGGAGTCTCCCTCACTGGGGATATTCCAGAACCCTCTGGACACAATCCTGTGCCCTGTGCTCTGGGATGGCCTCGCTTGAGCAGGGAGGTGAGACCAGATGAGTCACTGTTGTCCCTTCCAACCTGACCCATCCTGGGATTCTGTGAATGACTTGCTTTCTTCTGCTGTAAACAGAAAGGATGCAAGCTTTGCTGGGAGCTGCCAGCTTCCAGAGCTCCTTCTCCCTGGATGCTGCTCAGCAACTTCCTTGACACAAGTCTACTTTCTGCTCAGGACGGGCAGAGAAATGCACATCCCACTGCTGCCCAGACACAGAATAGTCCTCATTGCCTTTGCTGCTCCTCTGAAACAACAGCCTGCAGTTTTGAACAGACAGGTCCCTCCACTGAGGGGATTCTATAGGTTTTCTCTTTCATTACAATTTACTCAGAGTGCTCTTCTATTCTGAAATGTGGGAATTTCCATGTACACTATGGCCCAAATACTTTGGAAAGGGTCCCATCTTCCATGCTCAATAGGCAAAGCTGTGGTTCTAGGGTTCTCAGCTGCCTTTTGCTTTCCTATGCCCCCTTCCTATGCCAGTGATGGATGTGCCTCCCCACCACCTTTTCCAAGCCATGCCTTTCCCAATCTGTGCTACTGCAGTGAAGCTGCAGTGCTTGCAGGCTTTTCCTGGAGATCGAGCCACCCAGCTCCTTTCCCACTGCTTTTATTGCTCTTGTCTGAATTCTGGAAGCAGCAGGGACACGCAGGCAGGGCAGCTGAGCTCAGTGGTGGGAATTCATTCCCAGTATGCTGCCAGCACCCAGAGGTGTTGGAGCTCCCTGCTGGGTGATGCAGCCGTACCTGTCCCCAGCTGTCTCTGGAGAATCCTCACAGCACAGCCTGTCCTGTGATAACTTGTCAGCTCTCCTGCTGAAATCACTTCCCATGTTACCCTTTCCTAGGTTTCCTCTTGCTGGATTGATGTTTACTCCGCCTGCAATTCCCCCAGGTTTCTCTTTATTAAATTTTTCTCCCCACCCGGGTGCTTTGTGCCTTTTGCTTTTCTGTGCCTGTGGTTCTGGTGTCTGCTGCTTTGTATTAATTTGCAGCTCTCACCAGTTCTAACTAATCCTCCTAAGTATCAAATCTCATTACTCTCTGTTTGTTTCTTCTTCTGAATCACTAATGAGGGTGTTAAATAGAACAACTCCTGACACCCATCCCGGTGCCATTGTATTATACAAACACTTCCCAGTTTGCTATATTGTCATCTATCACTTTGCTCCAGTCCTTCAGCCAACTTCGAAATGAAAATGTTCCTTCCAAGCCTGATTTGCATTGATTTATCAGGGACGAATTTCATCAGTGTGTCAAGTGTTTCACTGCAGTCCAAATCCGGTTGGTTTTGCTCTCCTGCAACTGTGCCCTTTAGTGCTTTTTTTGGCTTGCATTCTTTCAGAATGAAAACATCAGTAATATTGCCAGGCAACACTTGTTGCTTGCTGCTCAGGGGGTTTTGGCCATCTGAATTCCTGGTGATACAAAACACTGCATGTAATCTGTGTTTCACTTCTGTGCTAAGAGACCCAGACAGTCTTTTCAGTGACAAAGTTCATCTGCTAAAATTATCAGGTACAGGGTATTTTTTCTTAAGCATAACCTACTGCACATGTAATATTTTCAAGCAAACATGGGAGCAGATGAAAACATGGATTTCAAACAGCTGTTTGGTTTTCATCTTGTTCAGCTTCAAACCCTTAGAACTGTTTCCTGCTGTTTCAGGTAACAATGCAAGAAAATCTGGGGTGGAAATGGAGAAAGGCAGTCTGGAAAGTGGCTGTTAAGTACAAGAAGCTGGTAAATAAAGGTTAATTAAGAAAGGTTTTGTCTTTGCAGCTCACAGGTCAGGTTTGGAGAAGGGTTTCCTGGTGCTGCTTGGTTTACTGGTGTTACTTGTCGCCTTGTGCATTGCAGCTGGCTGTAGCAAGCCAGTTCCTTTCTCATCCTGCTGCTGCTGCTGAACTTGCCAGCAGCTCATCTGATGGGAGTGACCATGCTGTCAATAAATCCTTCCTCTGCGCTGGGGAAGCACCAGCCTCCCCAGGGGATGTCATCTCTATCAGCAGAGTCTTTATTTGTGGATAGACACGTATGCAGTGCATCAGTGGTACCAGATTTAACACTGCACCCAGAATCACCACATTTTTGGTAACAGCCGTCCCCACTGAGTGACACAGAGCTCTTTTAACTGGGCATCATTTTGTGCCCTGGTACGCACTAATAAACAACATGGTTTTTGAAGTGGAAAGGGAATTGAGTACTGTTTGTTTTGTGTTCTGGTGTGAGAAAATGTGATGTCTTTTTCACAGTCAGCAATAAAAAACACCCTCAGGTCTTATTTTCCTAGTTAGCAAGAAGACTGTGTATAAAAAAACATTGACAGGTGCCTTCCTATTCAGCATGCTGACACACCATGCAGAGCACTCAATCTGCCTTGAAACTCACGGAACTTGTTAAAACATAAAAATTATACCAAATAATTGAACAATTACAAATTCCTGGGAACAGCCTTCATTTTACCAGCAGAAAATTACACCCTTAAGGTAATTTTGATATTATCTTAATATCAAAGGTAATATCCAAATATCAATGAAAATTACACCTGCCAAGGTAATTTTGATAAAATCAACACTCTGGTCTAGGAATTTATCAAGCAAATAAAGCTTGATTACCATTACTTGATAAAAGCATCAAATTGTCAATAATAACGTATTATCACCATGAAAACCTCTTGCTCTTTCTATTTACCAAATCATCTTATCTATTCATGCAACAATTTCAGCATACAAGTTAAAATAGTAGTCTTGATTTTGCCATCTGATAAATGGAGGAAAAAACCAATATTACTGTGAAGAGTTGAAAAGCTGTTTTGTAATTTTCATATTGCCTTGGGACCTTTGGAAGGAATTTCTCTCTTGCAGGAAAAGCACTGCACCTTTTTCTTCAGCTTGTCTAGGCCATATGTTTCATTTCTAATTAAAGCACAACCTTGCAATGAGGGTGGCTGCCACCTCATCATTAGCTCATGAAGTGTTCCCCCCTGACTTCCCTAGGTGCACCAATGCTATGATTTAGGCCATCCTTTAATATTTCTCTATGGCCAACAAATCTCCCTCTGGCTGAAAACATTTTCTCTTTGCCTTAGCCTCTGCTTCCCTATTCCTAAATAGAACTCCCTCCTGCAAGAGTAAGATGGATATAATCCATGGTGTTTTACTGGGCAATGTATAATCAAAGACTCATGGGGTCTCTGAGGCTGGAAAAGCCCCCTAAGATCCTCATCTCAAACCTCTAAACCAGCACTGCCAAGCCCAACACTAAACCATGTCCCTGATCACCATATTTACACAGCTTTTAAATCCCTCCAGGAATGGTCACTCCACCACTGCCCTTGGCAACCTGTCAAAGTAAAGGAGAAAGGCAGGTACTGAATGAAAAAACACTTCCAATAGAGCACAGTCCTTGTGATTGGAGATACTGTCCCTTTTGTATTGACATGTGTTTTACTTCCCACAATTTTAGCTTTGTCTGAGGTCAAGTACTTGCTATGCATCACCCAAACATAAACAAAACAGGTAAGAATCTTCCTCATCATTACGGAGTATAAACTCAGTGACAAAGGGCACATGCTACTAAAATGCCAATATTTCGGCTAGAGATCACTGAAATGGGTGCCTTCTGATCTCAAACACAGCAGGGCCCATGCTCAGTGTGCCAGCCAGAGGCACATCACCTCTCCAAACTGATTCCAAAGGGTTGGGATGTGGGGCTTAAAGCCCACCCACAAGGGCCTGGGGCCACCAGAGAACCCCTCAAAGCAAATCTGCCTGGAGCTGCCAGGACTGAGCCTTGCAGGTGACGCAGGGACTGAGAGCACCTGCAATACAGCCCAGTATTGCACTGCAACTGCAGTCTTCCTTTGCAGGAAGAAGGACAACTTCTGCCTCTCCTCAGGTGACATCGGGGTGACAGCAGCACTGCTGCTCCCTATCTTAGAACAAAAACAAGCAGAAAAGGCTCCTGAACAAAACCACCCCTTGCAAAAGTGGGCAAGATCTTTCTAATGACTCATTTGGTCTCCAGGCCAGCTGAAGACACTGGGAGTTGTTTGTGCCAGGACTGCAGGAGGGACATTGAAATTCCTGCCACACGTACAGAAACTGGAGAGTGGTAGAATTATCTCAACAGCTTCAGCTAAACCCTGGCAATTCTTGACCATGGTGCTGCCTGGGTCAATCCCCATTCACTGCCATTACCAACCATCTGTGTCCACCCATAATCCCTGCCTTTGGCAGCTTTCAGCAGGGCAGCAGAGTGAAGCTGCCCTGATGCTCTTTGCTTGTAACTGGGCCCCACTCTCTGGTCAGACTCCCAGGCTGGTATTTCTCACCCAGCAGGGCCCGTGGCTGGCCAAGAGAGCAAACCAGAAAAGTCAGAGGAACAGATGGGAAAGAAAACCCTCAAAGTGACGTTTGAAATAAGCACTCATTCAGTAAGAAAATGGATTACACGCCCACAGTTCTGCAGGAAGGAAGATGGGGAGAAGCGAGTGCAAAGAGCAGGAGGGATTGTGCTCACCCAGCTCATCCTCAGGCTCGGAGCTCCATCTCGTGGGTGCAGCCACTGGCCAAGGGGGCAGGGGGCCATCCAACCTCTTGGAGATCTGGAGATCAGCAGGACCATGGACACTCCTTCCAGTGGCCTTTTACTTATTTCTTTTTAATGCTCTGAAATGCAGGGTGGGTGCCATCAAATCTCTTTTAAACGTCCACATTGGAGTCACTGATGGACAAACCTGCGTGTCTGTCAGGCCTGTCTGTGAGTTCCTCCTGCTCTGTCATGGCTCAGGGCTGCTTTGTCTCAGCACAGTAGTGAACGGGCAACCATTTGTCATCTTTAAGCTGAGATGTTGCCCTGATCCTTCCAGAGGCATCGGATCAGCTGACTCAGACCTTCCAAAGGTGTGCAGTGTCCATATGCCAGCTGCCAAGTACAGTCCACCATAAATGTCACAGTGTTGTAGCACATCAGCTACAGCCTTTGCTTCAGAGGGAACCAGGACAAAGCCATGGGAGAGTGGGATGCAGCCTCTACCAGGAGTATGCACCAAGAATAATGATGGGGCAGAGGTCAGTGGAAAGTTGCTGGAAAACCCCAGAGTACACTGCTCAATGCACATCTACAGAAGAAATCCCTTGATAAAAAGAGATGTAAACAGCTGAGTTAATTTCCAAATCAGTAACATGAAAGTAGTGGTGAGCAATGCTAACCTGGGAACATCATGGACAAAGTGAAGAAAACCTGCACTGGAAAAAAAGGGTGTAATTTAATGTTCTATACAAAGAATATTTCACAGTGAGTATTTATTCTTGAAGCACAACCAAACAAAAATGGTTGTAGCTCTTTAAAGACCTTTTAAACAGATCCATGCTAAAATAGTTACAGAAAAAAATAAAAAAAGAAAAACCAAAAAGCCATCCCTCTACAGCACTGATAAATGTGCAGAAGCTAAAGTTTTTTAATTAAAACATGAGTTAATGGCAAACGCCTAGGAAGGATTCAGCTGGCCGCATCTGACAACAGTTCTCTGGTTACAAGGGCCTTTGGAGAAGATGCTGGAGCAAGGTTCACACACCAAAGATCACATATGCTCCATGAAAGCAGAGCTGTCATTTTGCCACATCACACATGTGTGTGGCTGCCAACCAAGTCCTAAATAAAGCAGCCAGCTGGACCCTTTCCAATATATTCTTAATGATCAACTGAGGCTGCAGGTGGGTTCCTCTTTCATCTTCCACGGCCCTTGAAGCCCTGGCCTGGCCCCCTGCAATCACCTGGCCCTTGAATAGCAATATGCCCTGCTCACATCTTGAGCTGTGTCTCTGGAAGGATCAGGGCAACATCTCAGCTTAAAGATGACAAATGGTTGCCCGTTCACTACTGTGCTGAGACAAAGCAGCCCTGAGCCATGACAGAGCAGGAGGAACTCACAGACAGGCCTGACAGACACGCAGGTTTGTCCATCAGTGACTCCAATGTGGACGTTTAAAAGAGATTTGATGGCACCCACCCTGCATTTCAGAGCATTAAAAAGAAATAAGTAAAAGGCCACTGGAAGGAGTGTCCATGGTCCTGCTGATCTCCAGATCCCCAAGAGGTTGGATGGCCCCCTGCCCCCTTGGCCAGTGGCTGCACCCACGAGATGGAGCTCCGAGCCTGAGGATGAGCTGGGTGAGCACAATCCCTCCTGCTCTTTGCACTCGCTTCTCCCCATCTTCCTTCCTGCAGAACTGTGGGCGTGTAATCCATTTTCTTACTGAATGAGTGCTTATTTCAAACGTCACTTTGAGGGTTTTCTTTCCCATCTGTTCCTCTGACTTTTCTGGTTTGCTCTCTTGGCCAGCCACGGGCCCTGCTGGGTGAGAAATACCAGCCTGGGAGTCTGACCAGAGAGTGGGGCCCAGTTACAAGCAAAGAGCATCAGGGCAGCTTCACTCTGCTGCCCTGCTGAAAGCTGCCAAAGGCAGGGATTATGGGTGGACACAGATGGTTGGTAATGGCAGTGAATGGGGATTGACCCAGGCAGCACCATGGTCAAGAATTGCCAGGGTTTAGCTGAAGCTGTTGAGATAATTCTACCACTCTCCAGTTTCTGTACGTGTGGCAGGAATTTCAATGTCCCTCCTGCAGTCCTGGCACAAACAACTCCCAGTGTCTTCATCTGGCCTGGAGACCAAATGAGTCATTAGAAAGATCTTGCCCACTTTTGCAAGGGGTGGTTTTGTTCAGGAGCCTTTTCTGCTTGTTTTTGTTCTAAGATAGGGAGCAGCAGTGCTGCTGTCACCCCGATGTCACCTGAGGAGAGGCAGAAGTTGTCCTTCTTCCTGCAAAGGAAGACTGCAGTTGCAGTGCAATACTGGGCTGTATTGCAGGTGCTCTCAGTCCCTGCGTCACCTGCAAGGCTCAGTCCTGGCAGCTCCAGGCAGATTTGCTTTGAGGGGTTCTCTGGTGGCCCCAGGCCCTTGTGGGTGGGCTTTAAGCCCCACATCCCAACCCTTTGGAATCAGTTGAGCTGGTCCTCAGGGACCTGATTCAGGCACTGCTGGAGCCTGGCTTTTGATGCCCCAAGGTCCTGATGGACCTGGATATTCTTGGTGGGAGGAGTTCAGGCATCACCCCAAAGCAGACTCACCTGTAGATGTGTAGGACCAGGTGGAACATTTTGGGAAACGAAGTGGAGCCTCTTATTCCCCAGAGATGCTCAGAGCATAACTATAGGACTAAGGAAAGAGATGAAAAAGCATCTGGTTAAACCCGAAATAAAATCAGCTGGGTGGGACCCTGGACAAGGAAAACAAGAAAGCAGAAGATTGTGTATTAGAAATACTCATGTTTCTTAGAGCTGCAGTTTTATCCTACAGGAGATACATACCTCAAATCAGAGAGAGATTAATTATTTTCTAACACAAAACTTATGCTGTGTGCTTACACCTTAAAAAAAATGCATCTTGAATTTCAGTAGAGGTCAGTGATGTTTAAGCTGCCTTTCTGCAGCTGAAATTCTGGCTGATGAGACCAAACCCAAAGTCATCTTCTCCTGTACCAGCACCTGTGACAGTGATGACAGCAGGCTAGTAGGCAGGGCTTGTTTTTGAACAAGGAAAACATCTCCTTTCCCCACATGCACCAGGGCAATTGAAGTCAGGGTTAAATATCTCTTAAATCCTCAGCTGCAACAGAGGTTTAATCCCCAAAGAATAACAGGGTTATTAAGTAAGAGGTTGTGCTCCCAGCAGCAGGATTTAAGGCTAAACCCTCTCCAGCATTTTCTGCTTGGTGTAACAACCCCAAAATCTCCAACCTCTCCGTCCCAATTCTCCTCCTGTCTCTAATTTTGCACTGTGGTTTTGCCTCAGGATCTGATGGATGGAGAATAAACTGCTGAACACTTCAAACCCCAACTTCTTAGGATCAGCCTTAATTTGTCCAATTTATAACTACCTTGCTTTCATGAGGATTTCTCTTCCCACCAACTAACTGGCTCAGAACAAAACAAATCATTATTATTCCTGCAGGATTCAGAGTGGCCTCTGGAAGAAGATGGTTTTTTCTGGCATGTTTTCTTTCTGAAGGATATACTCAGTGTGATAGTCAGGGCATGTGCTTGCCAGGCTCCAGTGTAATGGTGAGCTGCCACAAACAGATGTGCTGACTTCCAAATCCTCAGTAGCTGGGTCTTGATGTGGAAACAAAATCTCACATATTTTGTATGGAACAGTGGCTGTCCATTTGCTCTTGATTTTAGTCTTCCCTGTTTGCACCTGTGCTTAATAGTGGCATTTTTTACTTCACTCCATGTATAGAAAACTTCCATAAGCCTCTAATTCTTCTTATTTATGAACCTGGGGTGATCTCCAGGACAACAGCAGGCAATTTAAGAAAGGATTTCGGGAATGCAATGAATAGGAATGGGCAAACAGGAGTGTGGCATGGCTGTGTCCTCTCTACAGCTGTGTGCTATATCATCCCAAAGAGACCCTCTCCAGGACCAGGTCAACATCCACAAATTAGTGAAACAGAAAATCAGAAGCCTCCTTCATGCTCCCCTTGCTGATGTGGAAAACAATCAAGACAAAGCAAGGTCGAGGTAAAGAAGAACCAAAGGCCTGATTTATGTGTTCCTAGGAGATGTGACTGCAGTTTTGGCAGCTAACAGGCTTGGAGGTTTAGCCCAGTCTTCTTGTTCCCTTTTCACCTGGACAAATGGCGTAAAAGGAGGCATTGGATTTTGAGTGTGTGTAGGAGAATCCAAACAGAGGCACAATCTGCCAGTTTGTGAAGAGGAAGAAATTGACCGCTTTGAAGCACTCAGCCGGTTTCCTAGTTAGTTTCCATGCTGCAATCATAAGTTTCATGGCTGAATTGCAGAATGTTGTTAACAACCCAAAATCCTGCCTTTGTGGACACTTGCAAGTAGGTGCAGCCAGGAACTCCTTTTCAGAGATTATGGACAAGATTAAGGTAATAATGGGAACAGTTCCACTAGTCCACAGCAAGTACACCACTTGTCTGGAGAAAGGCTCCTTGTCTGGAGTGTGGATTGTGTGACAGACTGTCCAGTATGAAGAACAAAGCCTCCTTGCAGAAGCCAATATTTGAATCTACAGGAAGGCTTCATGCAGCACAGATGGAACACCACTCACTGCACCTACAACTTGCAGAATTCAAACGGAGTTTCAGTGAGATGAAGAAAAAGAAGCTGACATAGCCCAGAGCCTGCGAGAGCAATTAAATATGCTTCAGCAAAAATTCATCACTCGTGAGAGGTTTGGCAGTGTAGGAGGATTAAATAATGCATTACATTGAAGCAGCAGGCACAATCACTTTTGAATAAACAGGAGCAACAGCTACAGGAGTCAAATAAAAACTAGAATGGCACTCCAGTGAAGAAGGAGATAAAAGCCAAGTCTTACATGAACCTCTAAAAGAAGACACATAGAGAGCATCTGGCTGTGAACTGGACCTGATGGCTTCTCTTCACAAAAGGAAAGAGAAGGCAACTGTGAAAAATTCTGCATTCTATAACTCAATCTTTATTTCATATATCCGAATTTAAACTTCACTTTTCTGTGATTTGTCCATGGAGTTAGTTTATTGTCTTACTCTCTACTTTGTTTTAAAATCACAACCTTGTGCATTACAATCTCTTGGAAATAATAATGAAAAAATGAAACAACACCCCCTCTTATTTCATCTGGCACAATATATTTAAAATAATTACATGATGCAGAATTAGCAAAATCACGGCCAAAAGCCATTTATAGAGATCAAGTCACAAAGGAGAAATGAAGTTTCGAGACTTATCCTAGAGGATATAAATATTACGCAGTTTTTGTCTCTTGCAATTAAAACCTTCAGTCTTGAAGGATATATCCCAGGTATCCTGATGAATGTATGCATAGGATACCATGGCTGGTGCCAACAAAGAGTTAAATCATCTTCATGCTAACAGTGCAAACAGAGAGATTTTAACAGGAGCTTTAAAAACGGAGCTACGGAAAGCACAGCAGTGCTCGGAGGAGAAAGTGCTTTTCTAAGATACTGTAGGATGGATTTTTTCAGTTGTTGTTTGATATACATGCTCACACCTGGGGCTCGAAATCTCTCAGCTTGAGAAGTTTCACAAGAACCTTTCCCTTTGGGCAGCGAGGCAGACACAAGGGGAGTGGTAATCTGCTCTCCCTCATCTATGGAGATGTGCTCCTGTGCGCCAGAGAGCCTCCTGCTTTGAATTTTGTCCAGACTTTCAAAACTTTCTAGCTGCTTGCCCCTCTCTAAAACCTGGGTGAAGGGTGTGCTGCCCTGAGGACACCCACATCTCAGTGTGGCTGTCATGTCAGGGGGTCGTTTTAATTCCTGCACTTTTATTTTACTGTCGGGAGCCCGGATGCCTCAAAACATGGCTGGGACAGCGGTAGAGGGTGGCGGGAGCCCGGTGGAGCCCCTCGTTCGGTTCGGGGCATTGTGGCATCCCCGTACACGTCCCGGAATTCCCGGGCGCCCTCCTAGGGCTCCGCGTTCATCCCACGAGCGGCCTAGTACCAGCGGGTCCCGGGAGCCGCTGCCTTCCCAGGCCATCCTGCTGGAGCCGGAAAGCCATCTGGGCAGCTCCCGACTCTGGCAGCAGTCTGTCTGGTGAGTTTCTACAGTTTCACTGTGGGTTTGTGACTTGCTCTAGGCTTCACCTGTTTTAAGTTAGTGCGTCTTCAGATCACGGTTAGATTTATTCTTGAGTGGTCTCTAGCACCTTCAAATATCGTGGGACCTTCAAATATCGTCTTGTTCCACCCCCTGCCATGAGGAGGGACACCTTCCACTATCCCAAGTTGCTCCAAGCCCTGTCCAGCCTGGCCTTGACACTTCCAGGGATGGGGCAACCACAGCTTCTCTGGGCACCCTGTGCCAGGGCCTCACCACCCTGACCAGGGAGAATTTCTTCCTCATATCCATTTCTAAATCAGTGGCCTATTCTGAAGTACTCAGCATATATTCAGACATTTGCAAGTGGAATCTGACACAAGTTTTTAATGACACATCAAACATAATTCCTCAAGCAAAAACTCCCTCGACTGTTATGTTTAATCATGTTTAATTTGTTTAATTATGGAGCTCCCACAAGCCCCTCCATGGTGCTGCAATTTTTTTTTCTGTGTGAAATACCATGCTTTTTAAATTTATCTTTTCGTGTGCTAGCAAACTATTGATACATATTTTAACAGAGGAATATTGTATATTCAAAATCATTAGCATTCCCAGGTGACAATCCTCAGATTTGGTTTTTTCTTTTCTTCTATGTGACTTCAGAGTAATTTAAAGAAGTTTCGAAACTTCAGAATGATGTGGATGTGACAGAAAACATTTTGATTCTGTTGCGAAACTTTAAGTTTTTTGGTGTTTTGCTCTTCATTATGAGATTTTGGTGTAAACTGAAACAATAAAAAAATGGTGTTATGAAAAACTAGTTTCTTAGTTGTCAGGGCTACATCTTAATGCAAAAATTCTGTGCAATTTGTGAAAGACTCAGCAGCCTTTACCGTAGCAAGTCTACTAGTCAGCCAATCTTGGGTATTTGCTCTATTTTAAAAAATCATAGTACCTGCATTTATCTCCCTTAGAATTGTTTTGAAGAGAAGTGGAATTTGCAATCTGCTTAGGAGAATGCAGCTCAATCCACACAAACATAACATTCTTTAATTGATGTTCTGAAAACTTTGACAGTGGATATTCTGCTATATATGTTTATTTCTCTACAATATTCAGGCTTAGAGGGCTAGCAGTACAATTATGTTTTCTAAAGCAGGTGTCAAATTGCAGTTGTGGTAATTGCTCACATGACATGGTAGTAACTGTTGTGTAACTGTTCATGAGTGATTAAAAAAAATTCATATTTGAGTAGAGTGACAAATAAACTAAAGCATGTCTCTGCTAGAGGCTTTAATGGTTTTATGATAAAGGAAAGACTAATCTTTGAAGCTCATCAAGTAGAAGTATGTCATATATGGACTTCTGTATTTGGCCCTTGCATATTAAGTGATTTTAACTTTGCCCATCAAGTGTGCTAATTGTTAATTGTTGTTTATACAAATTACTTATCACCCTGTTAAAAGTTAGTAAGTTTTAAAAGTTAATCACCCAACTAAGTTAATTAAGAAGTGCTTCACATGGTTGTGTGTTAAAATCCTCCCAAGTTTAGACAATCACCCATCAGTTTATCCTTTTTACCATCCAACTATTCCTGTTTCAACAATTATTCATTTTTAAATGTTATTACCCTGTTTTTAAAGATTTCTAGAGTGTTTGTGGTTAAATGCAAGGTTTTTATCAAGTGTTTTTATGATTTTTAATAATATTTGTTAAATTTTAAAGCCTTGTTAGACCTGGTCTTCTAACTGACAGGGGGCTAATTTTAAGGCTCAGCCGTTACCCTGCAACTTGCAGCCATGGCAACCTGGAATTTTAATGAGGTATTTTCCTGCCTTTCAAACAAGTAACATCACTCCCCTAGACAACTGCAAGCCATTGGTGGGCTGGAATTCCCTCATCCCAAGAAAAAACCCCCACCAATCACACAGGTCCATGGAGGCAAGATTGTGGGCGGTCTGGGGCAGAGCCCAGGCATTATAAAAGTTCCCGACAGCGATAAGGTGGTGCTGGTCCTCTCAGGGTAGCTGCCGGTGTCGGTCGGTGCTGGGTCCTCGGCCTCTCTCTCACTGAGACTCTGTAACTACTTCAACTCCAGGCTGGATAGAGTCACCCCAGCTCTGCAAGGGGGACACAGAGCCAGTCTGGCCATTAGGGTCTCCAATCCCTGTGTACTCGGGGTTTCTTATTTTTCTTGTTTTCTTTTATCTCTTGATTTTATGGATCCTGGATTCTTATTTAATCACACTTGTTTATTTTTAATTAAATGCAGTTAATTAGTTAATTGCATCTTTACTGAATTTTATTTTTTATTAAAAATCAAGAGTTGCCTCATTCCTGACAAGTATATATGGTGAACTATGATCTTAATTCTCCACAGTTTATAGACAAAAAACTGCATTTTGGGCACCATGAGTTTGCCCCCTTGAGACAACATCTCTTCCAGGGAAGCTGATCGGTGAGATCCAGTTCTGGATTTTTAAGTCTAGATCCTGCTTTTGTGACTTATTTATTTTCTAGATGCCTGAAATGATGCAATTCAGGCTGAGGAAGAACCAGACACAGTGTGATAGGTGCAAGCTGTCACAGAGTCACTAGGAGGTAGAGACAGTTTTTGCCAGGATGTAGGAACACTGCCCAAGAGACACAAGAGGGTTTTCCACATTTAACTCAGGTGGTAGAGGTTGGCTTTAAGTCTTGGCCATGACCCCTGTGTTTTATAGTCTGATATGAGTTTGATCTTTGGCACAAACTATTTATCTCTCCTCAGTCTGTACAAAACTGCCAGTTATATAGGAACAGCAAAATTCCACAAATACGGACTTCGGTTAGAAAAGCAGACTACAGTCTGCTCCTTCAGCAGCAGAAGCTTAGCAAAATTACACTGCTAGGTAGAAAGTGAAAGACATTTTCTCTTTGTTGCAAAATTACTCTGCTTTTTCTGCCAGCTGTGAAACTGGAACTCGTTAAAAGCTGGTTTTCTGCAATGGTCAGTGTTGACCGTAACCAGCTGACCTATGAAGGGAATTTTTGGTCATGAAAAATGTTAATTATGCCTGTGCACAAATCTAGGTGTAAAGTGGTCACTTTTTATTTAGCAAAATCTGTTAATTAAATGCCAGTATGGTGTCATTTCAATAAAATACACTTCATGTAGACGAAGGTAACGTATTTTAGTACTTACAGTTCTGTATTACAGGGTACCATTTTAGTGCTTAATTTAATCATGTTTCTTTTTACAGTATATGACACATTTATTGCCCATGATTGCTTGCACTTTGGTGCAGAGAAAATAATTATTGCAGTCTTACATGCTTAAAATAATATGAAAACCAACAAATATCCAATAATGTGAATACTGAGTTTCAAGTACTGAAATAAATTAAAAGTTGTCCAGTTTGAAGTTATAGTGATTTCTTAAAATTATTAAGCTAGTTAATAAATACATATTTTTGTATACATATTTATATGTATATGTATATATATAAATTTATATATTCTATGTATAAAATTCTCAATATATAGAAACTTGGTTTTGACTCTTACTATTGCTTATGGTGCTCGAGGGCTGATTCTGCTAATTGCCAAGTAGATTCTGTTGTAACTGAAATAGTAGTGGAAATTAAGATAAAACAAGGTCATTTAGAGGACTAAACCTTTAATTAGTGTTGTGTTTGTGATCAGTTGTGTGTCTGTAGTTTAAATGTATGTATCTCTGAAGACAAAGTGTGTAAAAGAGAGGTTTTTTCCACTTCTGTGCATTTGTTTCATGACAGAGATTGCTTTGAGATGGTAACCTATGTTAAAAAATGAGACCTGCTGTGGAGACAAAAAGCTTGCCAGTTACTTGAACTTACATGATTGGGATAATGATTTTAAGCCTTCTGGAAATTTTTAAGCCTCCTCTGCATCCCCTTTGGATCCCCATGGGCTGCAGGGGCGCAGCTGCTTCACCATGGCCTTCACCAGGACCTGCAGAGGAACCTCGGCTCTGGCGCCTGGAGCACCTCCTGCCCCTCCTTCTTCACTGACCTTGGTGTCTCCATGTTGTTTCCCTCACATGTTCTCACCTCCCCCTCTTCTCTGACTAGAAGAAAAACTGTGTGCCCTTTGTTTTTACCTTCTTCTTAAATATGTTATCACAGAGGTGTTACCGACCTCTCTCATTGGCCCAGTTTTGGCCATTGCCATGTCCATCTTCGGAGCCCTCAGGGATTGGCTCTGCTGGACATGGTGGAAGCTTCCGGTAGCTGCTCACAGAAGCCACCTCTGTGGCACCCCCCCTACCAAAAACCAGGCTGTGGAAAACCAATACAATGTGCTGTGCTTAAATCAACTTTGTTAATCCAAAGTGCATCTCTCTTTTAAGTTCCTGATGCTACATCTCTCATCCCTTGCACAATAAGCAATTCTATGTAATCCTTCCTTCAAAGAGCAATAGTAAGATAAAAATTGCACAGAGTACTTTTGCTTATGAGAATGTTTAAATCCCTGGGCCATTGACTGGATAAATGAAGTAAAGAAGCATTAAAACTTGAAAGGAATACTCATGTTTTTTGAAAACATTCATATTTTTCAGTGCAAGTAATGATATACAAGAGTCACAGTTACCTCAGAATAGAAATCCATCAGAAATAGACACTGTGGAAGATTTGACGAGGAAACTCCACCAGGCTGAGAAGCAAAATGTAGAATTAATTGTTACCTATGAAATTAAGTGTTTGGCCTTTGCATGTTAAGTGTTTAACCTTTACCTATTAAGTATTTAACCTCTTCATATTCAAATTGCCCATTGACCAAGTTATACGTTATTAAGTTACGAAGTTATTACCACAATTAGCTAATTAAAGGGATTTTGCATAGTTCTTTGTTAAAAATCCTTGTTGTTGAAATATCTACAAGTTTGTTTCCCCTTTTAATCATTAGAAGCGTTGAATCTTACAGTGTTTTATTTCCTGTGTATGTTCAGTATTATTACCCTGTTCTTTAAAGTTTTCCAAAGTTATAGATGGTGATTACAACAAAATCTGATATTTTTAATAAGTGTTTAACCCTTGTAAGTTTTCCAGTAAGTTCTAAGTTTGGCTGTAAAGCAACCTGTCATAACTGGCAATGAGCTATTTTTAGTTCCTGTCCCTTACCCTGCAACTGGACTCCATGGAAACCTGGAATTTTAATGAGGACTTTCCCGCTTTTAGAACTAATGACATCATCCAGATACTGTTCCCCTGGACGACAGTGAGCCACTGGCAGACAGACATTCCCTCATCTCAAAACACCACCAATCAACCAGGACCATGGGGGCTGGACAGTGGGCGGTCATGGGCGGGACCAAGGCAATATAAAACTCTCTGTCACAAGACCGATGGTGCCATTTCACCTCGGGGTGGCTGTTGGCGAAGCGCGATGTTGGGACATGAGGCTTCTTAACTACTCTGACTTCAGACTAGCTGAAGTCACCCCAGCGTTGCAGGTTTCTGCTTTGGGGATTTAAGCCGGTTCAGCTATCAGGGTCTGTAATCACTGGGGACCCGGTTTTTGATTTTTCTTAACTTTAATTAATCTCGATTTGCTCTGGAATTTTAATTTTCTTTTTTTCCTCCCAAATTTGTTTTGTTTTCCTCCTTTAATAAACTTCTTAATTTTACCTTAAGAACCAAGAGTTGCTTCATTTCTGACATTAATCAATCAACATAATCGTGAAGTAAGGACATTTTTTTTTGTTTGTTTGCTTTATTTTGCCATTGGAATAAATGTAATTTGTTTTCTTAAAAGTAATCTGTTTCCTTAATCCTTTCATCAGCTGGAACAAAATCACAGTCACTAGCTGGAAAATAACCAAGAAGTGGCACTGTACAGACCTCTCATACCTGTCCATAGGAACTGATACCTCTTACTGTCATTTTTATTAGTTGAAGGTGTGTGTAAGAAACTTGAACACTACACAACAGCAAAGTCATGCAGAAGAATATTTTGCACCCCCAGCTTTTGAATTCTCAATGTAAGATGAGGTTGTTTTGTTTGAGTATTTTAATCCTGGTAATTCCAGGGGTCCATTTTATAGAATCATCCCACCAACAGGATAATTGAGCAATGGGAGCATAACAAGAGCAAGTCACCAAGGAAGAAGCAGGAGCCTCTAAACAAATGCATATGGAGCAACAAACTTGGTCTGTTGGCGGTATTTAACTGAAAGCAGAGGAATGAGCACCCACACCAGCTGCCCCTAACAAACTGCTAAGAGCAGAGTTGTTACCTATAGGAGTAATAATAATTCAAACTAAAGAAAATTTCAGTGAGGTATTTTCTCATGGGTACTTAATTTACATACTAGCTTGCCACAAGAGCATCAGGGAAAACATTTGTAATGGGGGTAAATTATTTCCCATGAATATAGCTCCTATTAATAAGGATGCTGCTTCTTTGTAGGTGTTCTGACAAAATGTATGTTTTACTTTCCACCTTCTTGTGTTCAAATGGCTTGAATGTGACTTCCTGGATTCAGATTTTGGCAGCAATGACTAGATTGTCTGTCTTACTCTGGATAAGATCCCTTTTTGAAGCGTTTTCATTGCTTTGTTTGCTGTGTTTATTAGCATTCTGCCTGACTGCTGAACATCATTGTGTTTACACAGTGAGTTACTAGGTGTCTAATAGTGTAGTATCCCAACATGAATGTTTTTCTTGGTGTTAAATACAGTTACCAGAAAATTGCCTGTGGAATATAATGTTTCTGTTGCTGCATTTTTTCCTCTTAAGGCCCAGGAAAAGGGCAGTATTATAACTTTTGTTTTCTGAAGGCAGAGTATGTTTGGAAAAACAGAGGGATGTGTTTAACATATATGAAATTAATCTAGGAACAGGATCAGTTTGCATTAAAAAAAATTAAAAGTATCTAAAAAATGCATAAATGTGCACTTTCAAGACTATTTCAAATTCAGGTGGGATAAGATGGCAGCTGTGAATGCAATTTTCAAAACAAATTTATTTTCTAGATGTCTCGTTATGAAAAAGAGATCATGAAATTACGTTTGGAACTCGAAAGAGAAGAGGTTCTTTGTCAAGGTCTGCAAAGCAAAGTATAATTTGCTAGAAAAGAGGCTTGCATACAGATGTATTCTGCAGAGGATGAGCTATGTGAAGTAAAAATCAAACTTGTGGAACTTCAAGGTAATTACAAAAAAAAAAAATTATGGACCAGAGGCTACATCAGTCCCAAGTCATTAAAATAAGCAGAGACTTAATACCAGTTACTGTGTTTCTTGGAAGTATCTTCTCTTTCCCGTGTCTTACTCACCTGCTTTCGTAAGCTTATAAGAGTTTACAAAACCCTTGCTGTCTCATGTGAATTAAATATAACCTGCTAAGCCTATCAACATTTTTTCTCTTGCTCCTTACCTTCTGTTATTCCTTCCCTCAGTGTGTACAGAATTGTAATTGAGGTGTCCCTCTCCACATCCTGCTTACCACTATGTTCAGCAGTTCTTCCTTTTACATTTCAGGAGAAAAAAAAATCTAGTCCTGTTTATTTGTTTACACTATTTCCAATGACTTGCCCCCTCCCCCAGGAGTTCTCATCATGCTGCTTTTTTCTTTTGTCTTTTCAAATGTTTCTGGCTGTTCATGGCTCATGTCTGGCTTCTTCATGTCATCTTTGTTTTTCTTTTTATCCAAATAACGTGTGCTATGACAGTAGTATGTTAAAAGGAAGGGTTTTAGCTAGCCTTTTTTTCCCTACTAGTTTTGCATTCAGAAACTCAGATTTTTCTTAATCTGAAGGAAGGTTTTCTTCTTTCTCAAACAGAGGGAGATTTCTTGTACTGAAACACCAGGGACATGCATTTTTGTGTTACCTAAGTTAGTATAATACCCTTTAAATTTAGTTCAGGAGAAGTATTTGTGAACCTTTGATGTTCACTGAAAAGATTGGAGCACTCCTCCTGGAGTCCGTAACCTTACAAAGATGGAAGGAGACCCTAAAACTTGCAAGTGCACTTATAGTGCCAGATTTTTTTCAAAGATAATAAGAAAGCTGCACTTTCACTCATTTGGACAACACACAAATTATAAAAATCTTATAGTTGGTTTAAATGTCTCAAACTGTTGTTTGTTTGTTTGTTGGGATCTTTTCTGTTTTTGTTTTTATTGTGACAAATGTCAAAGAAGCCAAATCGTCTTGGTGTTGCTTCTCGTTTCTTTTGCAGTTTGTAACTTACTGCTTCTTTCCTGGTCTCTTGGAGCCTTGCTCACCTTCTGTGGTGCTTTGATATGATCCCAGCTTAGCTCCTTGGACAGAGAACCTCTGTCCTTGGACAGAGCCCTGTCTTTAGTATTTTCTCCAAACTGTTTTTCTGCTGTTTTTATCGAGGCTTGACTTCCTAACATCTGGCAGGTCTTCCCCATCATTGTGTCCAGTAATTCTCTGTGTTTTCCCAACGTGTCTCTTCTGTTTGTTTCATCCTTCTCCAGCTAGGAAGGAATTTCAGAAGAATAGGATGAATTTGAAGTAAAAATCTATTAGAACGTGGTGATCACATAAATGCCGACATAGGTAGTTTTATTCGGTAACACAAAAAGCTAATACAAACTATTAGGATCCAAAAGCCAGTTTGTGAAATGAAGCAACGTTCCTAGTAAAACTGCTTCTAGGAAAGGAAGTTTCTCTTGGCATTTAAACTTTCATAGAGAAATACATGCAATATTTCCCTATCTTGGGGCATTTGCTGGGCTGAAGGTTTAAATCTCTTGAGCAGCAGTGAATTTCCCCAGAAAATCTAAGCCTTTGCTCACTAGCCCAATGTGCCTTAGGTTTTCCTAGAGTCCTTTTCATGTGGCAGGTGTCTGTCTCCACCATTACTTAAACTGAACTCAAAATTAGTTGATAGAGACTAATGTATCAAATGGATATTTGGAAATAAGCTAGCCAAGTGTTACAGAACAATGCAATTAAATTCCTCATGCTATAGAGACCTCACTTGAAACAGTTGACTTGAGTTTTTATTCCTTTCCAAGAGGAGAAGAGCTTTAATTTGTAAAAATCTCCAAAGCATTTGTATGTCCTTGTGTGAAAGATGCTATAGGAACAAAAATCTGATTGTTTCTCTGTAGTGAAACTGGAAGTGTTAATGTTCCAGTTTTTCACAGGATATCACAATACACACAAGAACTTAAGTTCATTGTACTTTTTTTCTGAACATGCTTATTTGCAGTGCTTTTTGTCTTTTTTTTTCTTTTTTCTTTTTTTGTAAACAATAGTTCTAAATGACAAACATCAACGGAAAGCAGCTGAGACTGGGAAACTGTTTCAAAATGCTCAGTGGAAATGGGAAGAGGAGCAACAAAGATTTTCAAGGGAAAGGGATAACATTCGCAGACTATACTTGGCTGAAATGGAATTCCTTTTCAAAGAAAAATCTGAAACCAAAAAGGCCTGTCAGGTATGATGTAATAATAGATGGAAAATTCCATGAGAAGCTGGCTGGAAGGTTTTTTGGTGCAAAGTGTGTGGTGGGTTGGGGTTTCTCTGGTTTAGGTGGAAAAAAAATCCCCCATATAGCTAAATACTGTAGAACAGTTCTGAAGATTATAGCTTTATAAAGTTACACTCAGTGTGTCACACTGGTTTTGGGCTTTGATGGAATATGTTGTGGCTGTTCGTCATGGTAAACACCCAAACCAAGTTATCAGTACACAGTGTTAGTGAAAAACAAAGGAGTTCGTGGACAGGACCTAGAGTCCTTCTCAAAGCAGGCAGAAACACAAGTCAATTTTCAGTCAAAGCTGATTCTTACAAAGGTAGGGCTGGATATAGACAGTGAAGAAGCCTACTCTTAGAAACAGTTTTCTTCTTTAAGTTGCCAGGTACAGCAGGGTAAGCTCTGATTTCTGGCTAACAGTAATTGGCTGAGTTAGTTTGAGGAGGCTCTGGAAGGGCCTTGCCTTCTGTTGTGTACAGTGTTTTGAAGAAGCTACCTTCAGACAGTTTAATACTGCATCAAAAGAACAGTGTTGAAAATGTATGCTACACTCTTGTCAAATGATGTTTGTCCTCAGAAAAGCACAAAAGGAGCAGTGAATGGCTCGGGACATTGTGTTCTCTGTCAGTTCCCTGTCAGTGTTCTCTGTCAGTGGTTGTAGAGGAAGGTGTTCTGTTGGTCAATGTACTAAAGCTACAAGATTGTTGGAAATAGTATTAACATGAACAGACTAAGATTGCCCTGATTACATCAAGCTCATTAAACAAGTCAGCGTGAGCTGTGGAATTTCAGAACCTTGAAGTCTCTGATTGCAGAAGTCTTTCATAAGTCTTTCAGAACTTTCAAAACTCTTTGAAAGGAAAATGTGATTCACTACCAGGTGCCAAACCCTAGCCTGCCTTCATTAGTAAAAATGTTCCATTTTCCCACTTTGGTTTTGCAGTTGTTCCCCTGCCCATCACCCTACCATCATGTTATGTATAGTTATAAAATTCCAGGAAATAAGAAATGTTAAATCTGAACTCGTCTGCATTAGTTGTTGCTTGAAAGCTTAACTCATTTAAACTTGTCAGATAAACATCAGAAATACGTGGGTTTATAAATTACGACTTTGAATGTGTTGCAGTATTTTGTGTTGTGTATTTACAGGCCAGGTTGAAATCTTCTTCAGATTTCAGATTTATTCTGAGTTATAAAATGAAAGCTGGGGAGATTTAATTGTGATCTTAATACATGCAGAGAAGTGGGATTCTGAGCACATAGGTGAATGCTGGCTGGAAAAACTGCACTTCACGAACCACAGTTCTGAACTTGGCTGTGAAAATGCTGAGGTGTCCCTGGGACACGCAGGAAAAGCCACCCGCTCTGCTTTGTGACAGGTTTGTGATGAGCTCTGTTGGGTGTATCCTGGTCCGGGCTGAGAGGTGTTGGGAGTTCGATAAGAAGGGCAATAGCATCACCTCGTGGTTGGGCAGGAGATCATATCCCTTCACGTTTTTTTCCTTAGAATACTTGTGAGATTGTGTCGTTTACACAGGGTTTAAAAAAAACCAAAAACGACCAGCCTTGTTTTTCATGAGCAAATACATGCAAGTGACTACTGGGATAGTATTAAACAATATTAAACCACTTCTGAAAAGTTCAGAAACTTCAAAGTTCTGAAATGCTACAGCTCATGCTGACTTGATTAACAAGCATGATGTATTCATTGACAATTTCAGTTTGCTAATGTTAGTTACATTTCCAGTATAAAATGTTTTTAAGTCTTTTTGTAGTATTTTACAGCAAATGATCTGTTACTTATTTCACATTTCCCAGTTCACTTTCGTTAGTATCTGGAAGATAAACCTGAAGAAATAAGTATTTCTATATATTTCCAGGTAAATATTTCTGTAGAAATTGTTAATTTTGTTTTAATTTTTACATTTATTTATTTGTTTGCATTCTGAAGGGGAAAAAAACCTGTGTTGCTGTACATGCAAAGCTAGAGGATTAGCTTAAATTTAGTCCAAATTCATATGGACTATGGGGATTTTGTAGCAGTGATTCCATAGAGCTGCAGAGTCCAGTAATGTTAGTAATTCTCCCAACCAGTTTCTGTATGCAGAAACTGAAGTGGGGACCAGCTTAGCCGTTTTATTCTACTGAGAACTTCATGTTTCATAATTTTTTAAAGTAATTCAGTTTCTAGATAGAAGAAAATCCTTCTCAGAACAGCAGAAATTAAAATTACTTCATCTGTGGGAGTAACTCTTTCTGAAAACATCTGATTTGAAGTTTTATCAATTAAAAAATCAGAACAAAATAGAACTTTTGTCCTTATGCATCATTTCAACAAATGGTCCCTGTTTCTATCATTGCCACTGAGCTGGGAGAGAGAAGAGATTGGAAGGGCTGTATTCTTTTAAGGAAAGATTTCCAGTGGAGATCTGGCTCTGATTTTAGTGTTACCACAGAAGGTCATGCTCAGAGTGACTTTTGGGCCAACACAGATTACTTGGTGGTGAATGAAAAGCGTGTGTGCTGTTGGATACACTTCTGTTGACATGTGCTGGCATCTTAGATTTTAGGATTTTAACAGCCTCTACTGATGTGATCTCCACTCCTCTGTTGAACTGTCTACTGCAATACTTTATCTTAGAAAAGTACCTCTTGATGTATTTATTTATGAATATACCTATTTATCTTTAGGAAATGAATGCTGCCCTGCAAAACATGTGCAGGATATTGAGAGATATGGAGATAGAGCACAATGGCTGCAGCGAGATGCTGAGGCTTCAGGCCAACCATCTGGATTTCAAAGCTAAATGGCAGGAGAGGCTTATGAGGGAACTGGAGGTAAAGCTTTCTGCCTGCTGCTGGGAGTCTCAGCAAGCACTGGCACCTTGAGTAGTTTTAGTTTTGAGGTATGGAACCTCCGATTTAGGCTATGAATGCCTTGTGTTTGATTAACAAAATGTAGAGTGTCTGTTTCGCAGGAAGGGTGGATTCACGGGTGAATGCTGTGAGCCTGACTTGAGACTGGTGTTTGAACAGCAGATGGAGAAGTTTCATGCCACTGGGAAAATACTCTTAGCAATATGGAGTATTAGGGGGAGTATTTGTGCAGGATTTGTGATTTTTTTTTTTTTTAATTAAATATGTTAAGCAGATAAATCTTGTGGGCAAAGCTTAAATCTTTTGGCTGCTGTTGCTGTGGAGTGGGTTTGGTAAGCTCTGTGCTGGTGCTGACTTCCTCTTTAATAGGGTTTCCATGGATCTCTGCTTCTCAATTCTTTTCTTTTGTGAATATGTGAGATTATACAGAGTTTGCATTTATTGCCAACAGCTTTTATTTTTAAATTTTTATTTATTTATGTATTTATTTTTCTGTTACTGTTACTCTCACTGAAGTGTTTAGTCAAGATTCAGTCTCACATACTTGCTACTTTGCTTTACTTGTCCAAAGTCAATGACTTCACTTGTATCTATTAAAGCTTAAGTGTGTCTGCCCTAAATGACTTTCAATATTAATGGATTTTTCTTGATCTTTGTTGCATCACTTGAAGGCAGGAGTCATTTTGGGGATGCATTGTTCTTTTCAATTCAGTCATCAAAGTGAAAACACATTTTTGATAGTAAACAGTGTAGTTAAAATTGCATGTGAATTTCTACTATAGCAGTTCCGTAGTCACTGCTCTTGCTAAAAGCATTTTTTCAGTTGAAATTCCATGTCTAGGCCTGTATTTGGAGATAGGTATCTGTGATAATAAAAAATGCAGCAAGAACATAATCCTATTTTAATTTCTTTAACTAAACAGAGAATGTTATTTTAGTATTCTGTATATGTAATTTTTTTCTTTTATTTATTAATATTATTTATTTATTGGTGTGAGTTTTCACAGTTCCAAAGTGCAAGTAGTTCATATGCCACAGGTTGGTTCATAGAGCCCTAATAAACTGAACAAATAAAGCTGTCTTTGTGTGATGTTACCTTCTTTCTGGACTTAAGTATTTTCAAAATGTACTTTTAGGCAGCTACAGTGAAAACAAAGAAACTGGAGAAAAATGCTGAAGCAGCAAGATCAGCACATTTGCAGTGTAAATACACTGCAGAAATCATGCAGGTAAACTTTTTATTAAATATTTGATAAAAGTTTACAGTAAAACAGAGGACGAACTTGTAAAGGTACAATCTTCCAAAATGCTAAGACTTCCTTGCTTCAGTGAAAACACTGAGTAGATTTCTTGCAGTGAGTGTCAAAACGGTAAAAGGTAATAGAAAAGTATCTTCTTTTTTCAGGTAACTTTCAAGTTATTAGAGTAAATATTAAAATCGAATGTCGCAATCTTACGTTTGAGAATTCAAAGTAGTGAGGGGAAAGGAAAAAAGTGCTATATCTTTGGAATGGGTGCTTAGACAATTTTGGAGATACAAGCGCATACATCCAACTTCTCTAGGTGTGAGAGATTAATGCATCCCGAGACTGCAGTTTCCAATGTAATTATTCAGAGTACATTTCAGCTTCAAAGTTATGTTATCTGCAGTTACCAGTGAAGTTTGAATATGTAAAAAATATGTATACTTGAATATTAAATTCTTGTATTATTAAACTGTATCACACAGGGTTTGATCCCATAAGGGAATTGGGGTTTCTTTTAAAAAACAAGTGTGAAAAAGCTATATGATGATTGCTGAGTGATCTTGTGCTGACTAACAAACCCTTCACACCGGAGTTTTGAAAAACTAAGTGAGAAAACAAGAAGGAATTTCATCTTTTTTTCTTGTTTTATGAGGAACATAAATAAGCATTGCCACTTCTTCAGTCAGTTATTTTCTTCTGACCTTCTCTGAGTATAGGCACTGAGATTTCTGAAGCGATGATTAAATAAGCAGTGGTGATTTAGTTTTCTTGATTCCCTCTCTACTTTTACAACACACAAAGAAACTGGGAGGGCAACATTCCTTGAAGTTAGAGATTTCTCTTTTATGGGTGAAGAACTGGTAAGGTTTTCTTCCTTGTTTGTGTACATGAACAAGCTCCACAGGAGCTTTGTTCTGTGCGCAAGTGTAGGTTTTACTGTTAATCCCACCCTTTTACAAGTCTACTTAGAAAACAGAATTCCCCTGGAAAACTTCAGTAATGTAAATAATTGGAAACAGGAAAATCCAAACACCATGAAAGGACAACAAAATGTGCTTTTGGTCAGCATATCTATTTCTCTCTGTTTTGAACACTATGTATTACTACATTTTTACATGTGTTCAATGCTTTCTAATTCTATATGGAATTAATAGAATATATTCACCTGTAAAAAGCAGAATAGAACAGTGAACAGCATTAAAGACCTTGAGAGTCTTTCCTAACTTCCTTTAACTGCTTTCTTATCACTTGGTAGTTAGGAATTCAAGAACTTGAAGATGCTTTGAATGCAGAGAAAAGCGGCAGGACAGAAGCTCTTTCAGTGGTAGCAAATACCAAGGAAGATTTCAGAGAGTCAGAAAATGCACATGGGAGACAAAAAAATGTGTAAGTTTCCTTTTAAAGCCATTGTAAAATGGCAGTAGGCATCTTGAGTACAACTCGTAGTTTACAATCCCTACAATTTTCAGTCAGCAGAAAATCTAGTGCAATGTGCCAAACCAAACCAAAGGTTCCGAACCTGGCAGTCCATTAATAACGGGTTCATAACAGCAACCACAGGTATTGTGAATGGGTGCAGATAATAACTGGCCTGTTATGCATTATTTGTCGAAGCAAAAATTTTGAAAATCATAGTTTTGGTAGGGTCCAGCCTCCAGTAGTGGTTGCGGTGAGTGTGGGAAAACATACCTGGCAGGTTTAGAAAAGATGGCTTTTCTATGTGCAATTATATTATTATGGAAGCATTGTTTTCTACTTCCGTGAGCCAGATGAATCTCTAAGACTCCTGTCAAGAAGTTGTGTATCATTTATAGTGCGTAAACTTTGTTTTCAACTTTTGAACGGTTGTGGAAAGCTTAATTGGTAAAAAAATATTAAAATGTGTGAGAGCAGATGAAATTGCCTGGGATATGTTTCCTGCCCAGCTCAGTCTGCTGTGTCTGTGGTAACAGAACTTGGGTGACCTCTCATTCAGTCTAGGACTGCACAGGTCTGTATACACAGGTATTTATGTTGACTTACAGAAGGAGTAGTGGAGAACAAAAGAAACTGGTTTTCCTCCAAGAAGGGAAGTTTGTGGCCTGAGAGACTCATTGAATATTCATGATTATGGAGATGTTTTTAGTAAGACACCTAAAACCTGAGCCATATTGTAAAAACCTTTGTCATCCTTTGCGAACACCAATTTTCAGTGAGCTTAAAATCAGGCTTTCCTGATATCACACCTAAATACTCAGGCAATCTTTTAAAATTGTTCCTTGGATTCTTCTGTCTCCTTTACAGTGTTGTTTGGCCTTGTAGTTTTCTCATCCGCTGCCTGTTTGTTGGAGCCCGAGAGGAGAGAGCTTCAGTAATTAGTGGTGGGTTTGATTTGCAGCCCTGGAAGAAACTTGGTCTGGCGTAATTAACAGAGATTTATAGTCGTTAAGTAAGAGAAATGTAAGCCTATGTTTCTATAGTTATAAGCAGAATTATATTGGGTGTTATGGTGGAGGGCTTAGAGTACATTAATATGATTTTATAATTTAAGTTAAGGATTTAGATATTAGAGTAGAAGTACATGGGGGTACGTGACATGACAGGTCATTGGCTAGGAGACCTCTGCATTGCAGAGGAGAGAAATTATAGCTGATAGGTCAATAGGTCAAAACAAAGTTTTAAGTGTCTATTGGATTAGAAAGTTATAAAAAGCTGTGTAACTTTGGATCTTGTGACTATTCGCCATTTTGGAGGTGTATTGCTTAGACCCTTATGTCTTACGACTAAAGCTTGTTTGTTGTTTTTAGTAATAAACCTCCTTAAACGCTGATAGTACCATCTCTTTAATTAAGAAGTCCGACGCATGGAGCTGTGCCGGGGAAGAGCACTTTAGAGCAAGAATTTATGGCTTCTGAGAGTTGCTCTGATAAGCCAGAGATTTATAGCCAGAGCAACTAAGGAGGGGCTCCATGCCCCTCTAAAAAGGGTCCGAAACACCAACAAGTCCAGCAGCCCCCCAAAGACAGCAGGCAGGGAGTCGAAAAACATCGACACTGTTTAGTCATCCCAGGCTTTTGATACACCTGTTTTCCTGACTGATACAGTACAAAAAGTGATTAAAACTCTGCGTAGTCATCTTTAATGTCATGCCAGAATAGAGTCAGGCATGTGGAAACCTTAGGAGCAAGAACTGCACTTGAAATCAGAGTTGATGATGCAAGATGTGACATGGTCTGTCTGAAAAGAGCTATTGTGTTACTTAAAATATGATTAATTCTGCTTTTTGTATGTAATTTTGAGACCATATCCAAATAACCAGTTGAATTTCATGGCACGAGGCTTGGTAACACAACATAAGCACTTGAAAAGTCTTAGAAAGAATATGCATTTCTTCATTTAACAAAAAAAAGGCAAGCAACTTCAGAAGCTACATGATGTGCTTATGTGGTATCTGCCATATTCATTTATTATCCCTTAAAAGAACATAGTGCATTTGACAAAAGTAATTTTGGTTAAAATGTCTTATTGTGGAAACTTTCCAGTTTACAAAGACAGCATATGCAAGGGAGAGAGGGGACAGGGGAAAAGAAGGATATTGGAGATGCCTCTGGAAGATTAGTGGTGCCGGAACCAGCTTCAGCCTGCAGGAAGGCCCAGTGGCAAGGAAAAAAACCTGTGGCATGCATTGTTTAGGTTCTTTTAAACGTACTGTGGAAATATTTGATGTGCTGAGGATTTGCAGTGCTGCGCTGTGGAAGACTCTGCCATTCTCTTACCCTGTTACTGTGTTACATTTTTTAAAGATTTAAAAGGTGAATAAATGCAACCAACACCTTGGACAAGCTAATTTGAATATGTTTTTAAGTGATACCTGTCTGTTTAACTGAAGGGTTGTCTGCAGAAAACAGTTATTTTAAAAGTACGGGTAAATTGTACTTGCATTCCTAATCAAAAAGGCATTTTGTAAATATGGAATATGATTTCTTGTGAAGAATGTTATGCCTTTCTACCCAAAATTTTGTTGAGTTTATTAGCTACCATTGTAGAAACATCTATTTCATACAACCTTTTGGTTTTAGTGCAAATATTTGACTGTCAAAATTGCTTGAAATTTGCTTGTTTGAAGGTGGCAAAGCAGAGGGAATTTTTTTGTTGCTGTTTTGTTTGTTTGCTTGGTTTACTGCAGATTTGGCACATTGGGTGTATTTCACTGGATTATTTTTTGAAATCTTTCTCCTCTTATATGACCACTTTGGACCTTTCTACTGTTTTTACCCAACTACACTTGGTGGGATGAATCAGAGTCTGAAGGCGGTTCTGTGGGTGGTGTGGAGGTGTAAGGTCCTTCCCCCAGTTCTAGAGAGTTCTATCCTATTCAGTTGCCCATTGGCCTGTTTCTGTCTCCCCTCCCCTGGTTATCACACATTGGAAGTTTATATCGTAGTTCCACCCACTTGTTTCTCCCTGACTGGTTGTTTCCCTGAAACTCCACCCTTTTTCCTTCCCGTATAATGGCTTGCAGAACCCTCCATCCGGACTCTTTGTCCCTGCTTCCCTTTGGAGGATAAACCTTCTAAACTGCACGCAGAGAGTCCAGTCTCTGCTTCCTTAGCCCTCGGGTCTGGGATTCAACATCCTGCCTCCGATTGCATACACGGTACCCCTGGAGACAGCGCCGCTGGGTCATCGGCTTCCGCAAGCAGACCAAAATACCTTTTCTGTATCCAAAATACCTATGTCTGCAGGAAGGTCGCTGGAGCCTCCACGGGGAGTGGGCATTAGCCCAGGAGGCCGCCCCAGGGACACAACTACACTTAGAGTAACAATTTTGCCATCTTTTTGCATAGCAGCAGGAACAAAGGAAAGATCTTAGCATATCTAGAAAATCTCTCCTTCCATTGTGTGGTAACATTTGCTCTACTTTTACTCTTAGAAATACAAACTTTCTTTGTTGGTGCTGGCTTGAAAATTTCTCCTCTTTCTCTCTCAGAAGCTCTGAGTATGGAAGGTTGTCACTGTTCTCACCGCAGCCGAGTAGAGAAATGACACAGAGTCCAGGCTCAGGGTCAAGTGGCAGCAGCCCCTTTAATGAACTCTCCGAAAACTTTTATATGTTAGTTCGCAAAAGGTATTAAGTGGCATAAGGTGATTGGTTTTGCCATCCATCTCTTAAGAGGATTGGTCAAGTTAGACACCCATCTCTGAATGTTTTTCTGGTCAATAGCCATAACAATACTGCAAAACAACCCGCAGGTGCAAGAAGTTTACAATACCGTAACCTTGGTCAAAGTAATCAGCATGGGAAAGACAGAACTCTCACAAAATGCTGCAGGGAGCTGAAGAAATTCTCTGCTGGAGCTTTTCAGCATCCATAGAAGGTAAATATGGTTTGTTCCCTGCTGAGAGGAGCAGAGACCTGCATCAGAGGGTCATCAGATTTATGGGTGTCTTTTATTCAGTTGATGGAGTTATTCCACATTTTGTCTTAGTGTTATCCACTGCCCAGGCAGATCTGTAGTTAATAAAATGAAGAAAAATAAAATCATAATCTTGTTTTTTCTTTCTGGGAGAATAAGGGTTTCTTCCACGCAAGCATTAATGTAATAAAAGACATTTGCTGGGCTAGTTAGCCCAAACAAGTAATTTCATCAGGCACAAAAGGAATACAAAGAGATAAAAGCAACTGTCTGCCCTAACTACAGACAGTAATGATCGCTATTCATAACTACAAAACACAATTACAAGCAGAAAATGTTCTGCTAGAAACCTTAAGTGCTTGCTAGCTGTTGCTGTGGTAAGAGTTTTCCCTTTTGATTTGTATTCCTTAGCAAAATGTAGGTTATACATGACAAGAACTCAGGACAAAATCCCGTTCATGATCAAGATCTGTTCTGGTAATGGAAACAGTATTTCATGGTGTACTGAAAATTATTGTTACTGTTACTGAAAAGTAAAAAAAAAAAAAAAAACAAAACATATATATATTTAATCCATGCAAAACAAATTTTTAAAAGAATTTAGAGTGTGTTGTGTTGCCAAGCCAACTGGACAATTTTCACACACTGTGTGCTGTGCAGTTGTTGGAAGTGGGCACAGTTTGAATGCATGAAAGTATTAACATGGGTGAATGAATTGCATCCACTAAGAGCATGGAAATTTTTATCTGTGTCAGGTCATGGTTGTGGCCCCTGCGAAACAAATTTATTTCCACACTTTATTAACATACCGTGTCTAATGAGATATATTTTGTGAAATCTCTTTTCTTACTCTGCTGTAATATTATGCAACCTTATGACTGAAATTATTAGAAATGAATTGAGGAAGTTTGTGAAGCTCTGAGAATGAACTTTGAGGGCTTGTTTTCCGCTTCGTGTGGCACCTATTACTATACATATGACGCATCTCTTCTGATTTTAACATTGCCCAGATACAACAATTAATTTTTCTTTGTGTTCCAGGAGCAGCTACTCATCCTCCTTGACTTATACTGGAGTATGGCACACAGCCATGTGCTGGCCAGAAGCCAGACGGTCCCTTAGATGGGCTATCTGTGACAGAGTTTTGCACACTTCTGTGTGAGAATATTGAAGCCCTGATGGCGAACTTCACAAGGCTAACAAGAGGGTAATGTCCCCAGGCACCAGCGGTCTCTGTTGAGCTCAGAGATGTTTGTTCACATTGCAGTCTTGTTAAAAAGAGCTGATGTTCATCCCTCCAAAAGTATTTGGACGTTAACAAATGAATACCATTAATTATGGCTTCTCCACTGCTCAGTTTGATGTGGTTGCCATGGGCATTTAGATGTGACTGGAGTGCGTATCAAGTCTCTCAGCTCCCCTTTCTGTGCAGGACATTCGGATAGGACTATCTGATATTAGCCACAGGGACCTAAATAAAATAAATTCATCTTACTGATGAGGAAATCCACAGAATGGAGTCATTTGCAGTCATAAAGCAATTATCCAGAGGGAAAATACGCGTGCTCCAGGAATACCATCTTCAAATTCTGAGTTTATGATTCAGACGTACTATTTGAAAGAATGTCAGTGTGGGGGTTTTCTGTTGAATTGTCACTTTTGGATTATGACTTTTGAATTCAGAAATACAATAGGAAATACCTGTCATAAAACATGTCAATATTTGTGTGAAGGAGGAGCTGTACTTTCCTGAGTGATTTTAATGCAAATGAGCTTACATGGCCTTTCTCCCCAGAAATGTTTGTGTTTTTAGGAAGGAAAAACCTCTTTTTAAGTAAGTCAGCTGGTTCCAGAGACTAAGCTATGGCACTCTTATGGGTTTCAGTTTGTGTTCTGGTTTATTTCTCTTTTGAAGTAGAGGAGGAAAGAGAATGAAAGGGAAGGGGATGAATATTGTTGGCAGAGTTTGTGGGGCCTGTGTCTTACTATTGCTTGCTTTTTAGTTAAGTATTGTTATTGAGAGGGATTGTGAGGTGTCTGGGGCTCTTCGCATATACTTAGCAGCTTTTCTGGTATTTTAGACTGTGTTGTGCAAAATTTCTTCTTACAGTTCTGTGTGATCTATCTGGAAGTATCTTGCAGACATTTTTTAGTAACAAAGTGTAGGTGTGTGTATTTGGAGACCATTGTTAGCTTGATTCATTCCCCCGTGCAGTTTGCAAGGGAGGTGCAGTGTTAAACCACAAGAGTGAATCCCTCGTGGTTTGTTGAAAACACATCGTGAATTTATGAGCTACATGTAAGGAAAAGATTCTCTATGCTAAAATTCCCTGAAACTGTATTAAAACTTAATAATAATCTGGAATGTCTCGGCTTTTCAACAACAATAACAACCAAATAAACAAAAAAATTAAAAGCTGTTTGTAAATCCTTGTTTGCAATCATTACAAACTTAAAAACGCCTGCTGTACTTTGTGGTGGCCGGTGAACATACATTGTGTTGGGGTGACCGGAGGGGCTCCCCGCGAGGTGCATTCCTCTTTGGGATGGACTGTCCTGGTTTGAAGTCTGCGGTTGTCTGTCAGCCTGGTCACTCCCCCACAGCTCTCCCATTGGTCCCTGCTCCCTGGTCCTGCCTTTCCCCCGGCCCTGGAAAAAGCCCTGAGTTAGCCATGCTGTTGGTATTTGCCTCTACACTCTCTGACAGTGAATATGAATAAATCCTGCCGAAAATGCAAGCAAATTCCCCTCCTGACTCTTTGTCACTGACTTAATATTGAACCTGCCCAGGCACCCGTGGGGGCACACGGGTCCCCACAGAGCCAGGCAATTACAGTATTAATACTTGGATTACTAATTTACAAATCTACTAAAATTTAATACAATTGTTTAAAAAAAAAGTATGAAGTGTCTGGTTCAGGTTTCCTAGAAAGAAGCTGACAAACATCTGCAAGGAGGTATAAGGATGGCCTTATACCAAAACCAAATGAAAGACTTTATTTCAAAATGTATTTCCGTTTTATTTTGAGATACAAGTAATTAATCTGTGATGAAAGGGTTTTACTTAGTTTTAATAAACATGTAGAAGAAATGGCAAAGTAGATTTTGTGCTGGAATAGTCTGTGCTTAACTTAAGAGTGAAAAGGTAAATAATAATTTCTTCTCAAATTCTTGTCCTACAGATATCTCACCTAGAATATATTTGTAAGCACAAGACTGACACTGTGAACGATCTTCAGCAGAACCAGGAGGATGCTTTTGAGAAAATGTCTGAACAGTTAGAAGCACAGGAGCACTGCTGGCAGAAAGAAAAGCAGTATCTTGAACAGCAGTACTCAAATCTCCTTGGAGAAGCTCATGCAAGAGCACAGGTATGGTGCTGTGCACTTGTAAATTTTTCTTTTCTTGTAAACATGTAATGGATTATTTCAGTAGTTTAAGCCCCTTAGCAGTTGAAGGTCATTTGGGAATTTTAATGTATTTTTAAAGTAAAGAAAATAATACAACAAACCAACCCAGCACTGTGCTGATGTTAACATCACTTAAAATTAAGATATAAATTACTTTTTTAAAGCGTTCTGAAGAGAAATTGGTCTACAGCCCAAATTCAGAAGCCTGATTTGGTCTACAGTTGGTTGTATTTTTTTTTCCTGAGAATATTAAAGCTGTAAGATCGAATTTGCTTGTTCTAAGAATTACTGGGGGCAGCAGGTACTTTTTGAGCATCATGATTTGCAGAGATTGTATAGAGTAAAAATAATGTGGAGTCACCTGGGGATAAATTTAGTTACCATTAATATATGTACTGACCTTAAGTGCAGTGGTAGATTTCAATAGCATTAAGCGACTCTGATTTTTTACTGATCAGTTTTACTGATACTACAGTGAAAAGTGGTTTAAAAGTGTAAAAGCGTCCCTGCTTGTCAGATGAGTTTTTTGCAATCCAAATGTTCCCTGTTATTCCACAACCACCATTTGCTGTCTTTAGCATCACATTCCTTCACACCTGTTTCAATTAAAAGTGTTGTGAATAAAGGAAAGAGATGTGAGTTCTTATTTGTGACTTACTGCAACTTACTTCCTCAGAATAATGCCATTGTATTTGATGCAGATTTCAGGACTGGAAGTCTTTGCAAACTGAAAAATGTATTTGTGCATTTTCTTCTAGTTTCATGTTTCAGCCTGCCTTCCTTTTTTTCCTCTCACTTACACTGACTTTCTCCTTGGTAGAGCAACGTTCTTTCTGAAATTGGAGGATGTAATTACTATTGTTAAGTCAACTCATAAAACTGTATTGCGGGCAGACAGGTGGTGTTGGACCTTCTGTGAGCTATCACCATAATGGTGAATTGTTGTTAGAAATCAGGAGTCCATTTGCAGTTGATGATCATGCAAATTTTCCTCATCCTATTGATTTGGTTTCATACATCTGATTCTGTAACCGTTCACTAGAAGAGATGATTTCATCACCATCATTACTAATGATTTTTGCTCCTTTAATGCATCATTTGAATGGGAAAACTGACCATTTTCTTCTAGCTGTTGTCTAGGTAAAAACCATCTAGTTAATATTTCTTCCACTTTTGTTTGGTTTGTTTCTCTTTCTGTCGCAGGAATGTGAACAAACAGCACAGAAAAACAGGCAAAAACTCTACAGCATTGAGCAAATCTTCGAGAAACTGGTCCATGAGAACGCTTCTGTGAGAAATACATTAGCAAATGCTCAGAAGGAGCATTCATCTCTGCTGGCAGCCTGTGCACTGCTGTCAGGGGCCCTCTGTCCTCTCTATGGGTGACTGTGTGCGATGTCTTCCCAAGGGGACCTTCTCCAGGACCAGGTGAACCTCCACGGCTTAGTGAACCAGAAGATCAGGAGCCTTCTACGTGCTCTCCATCCAATGTGGAGAGCCATCAAGATGAAGCAAGGCTGAGGCAGAGAAGAGCCAAAGCCCTTGTTTATGTGTTCTGAAGAGCCGTGATTGCAGTTCTGGCCTCTAACAGGCTTAGACTTCTAGCCCAGCATTCTTCTTCCCTTTTCATCTGGACAGACGGCTCAAGAGGAAGCACCAGAATTCGGGTTTGAGTAGGAGAATCCAGAGGCAGGTGTAATGCGTCATGTAAGTGAATTGTTCTTAAAGTGTTGTGTCAAATTACATGGTCAGTGAATAACAAAGAGCATTATTATTATTATTATTATTATTATTATTATTATTATTATTATTATTATTATTATTATTACTACTACTACTACTACTATTATTACTACTTGGGCATAAAGAGATATTTAGTGACATTTTGACAAATATAATTCATGGATTTATGTTTTTGTGTTTCTCGACAAATGACCTTCACTCTAAGAGGAAATGCCTAGTCTGCTAAGCGTTGCAAGTAAAATTGCAACTACACACATGAACTCAAGACTATATGATAGTCTTGAGGTTTGTGTTGTGAATTTCAGAACTAGGTGCAACTGCATATTCTCTGTGGTAAATACCTTGCAATGTTCCCAAACAATTAACCATCAACTTTTTTTTTTTAAGGTATTTCCTCCTATTAATAATTTTTAATATTTATTTCCTACTAAAAGCCACAAAAAATCGTTTTCTGATTTAGGTAAAATACTAGCACCTATATTAATCTAAATTTACTTTAGAGATTATGTCTACTTGTCCCTTTCTGCTGCCAGATCAGTATATGCTTCCTCCTACAAGGATAAATGGTTCAAAACTGTTTTGCAACTTAGAAGATTCATCTACTTTTTTTTTTTTTCAGTAGTTCTGGAAGCATGTTTAATATGGTCTAAACTGTCCTGATTAATTTGTGGCTTCTATGCTTATTTTTGGTGAATTCCTGAAAGAGCTGGAGATAGCAGTGTGCCATATCTCAGTGGTTCAGTTATCCTGCTAGCTGCTTTTGTGTTCCACAGGTTTTGAAGAGGAAGGAGTTGACTGTATTGAAGCACTTGACTGATTGACTAGCTACAACTTCTATACTGCAATAATCAGCTCTGTCTCTGAACTGCAGGATGTTCTCAATAAATCAGGTAATTTTAACAGTATATTGTTGTAGCAGAAATAGATTAAAAATAAATAAATCAGTCAGGGTGGTCCCATCATTTCCATTTTTATGATTTTGTCTAAACTATTCTGCATCATATCTCTGACGAGATATTTCTGAATATTACGATAGACATCTTTGACTAGAGATGATATCCTGAGCTAGTCAATACAAATTTTAGTGGGGCTGTTTCCCTGAAGAAGTAACCTTATGGCAGGTGTTGGTGTCTGGAGTGTAGGGCTTCGGACGGTCGGGACAAACGGGAGATGGGAGATCTCTGGAGCTGGTCTTAGAGCATGAGATTTATTGATGAAGGCGTGGGTGTAAAGGGGACCTGCTAGGAGCTGCCAGACGCAGCTCGAAGCAGGTCAGAGAAGCAGTGAAGAGATGCAGGGGTGCAGAAGTGGTGTAAGAATAAAAGGGGCAAGAGAGTAAAAGCAAGAGAGCAAGAGAGCAGGGGCAAGAAGGCAGGGCAAGAGGGCAAGAGAGCGAGTTCCCGTTTGCAGCACAATAAATCATCTTTTGTGCTGAATATTCTAATTTCCATTAACCAATCTAGAACAAGCTACAAATCTTATAATATTTACATACAGCCTATAGGAATCATTGTATTACTATATGGGGTTACATTTTAAACTTTAAAAACTATGTTTTGGACCCTCTGCTAAGCTGGGAGGGTCTGGTCTGACCCTTGGACCTTTCTGCAAGCAGAGGGCATTGTTTAATCAAAGGGGATTATCTTCAGCCGGCCACACCATTGTTTTCCAGTTGTTCAGTAACTGGGGTTGGGTAACTCAAAGCTTGTCTTCATTTCAATCTCGCTTATAGTTTTCATATTCTCAGCATCTTTAACCAGGCAGTCACATTTATGAGCCTGTTCTCCCACAGGCAGGGGAAAATAATAACCCTCTTCTACAGTCTCTTCATCTCTTCTCTCTGTCATATTTCTTCTGTTGGAACAGATTAATTTTCTTTAATGGCTGATAAGATATTTTATCCTTTCGGTATATAGAGCTGTAGAAGCAGAAGGCTGGAGAGTGTTTTGGGAGTTTCTTTGCAGTGAGAACTGATACAGGTTCTCTTGGTTCATCTGCATTGTTGCCATCCTCGGTTCTTTGTTAACCTGTAGTTTTAGTATCCCAACTTTCCTGTCACAGAAAAAAGGATATTAGAGGACAAATAATTTATATGAATAAAGGGAAATAGCAGGACAGAGATGAGGTGATGCATTTTCCCGAAGGCTAAACACAAAATCGGTATAAAAGTTACCAATGAATCAAATGTGTTTAGGTTCAGTTTCGGGCACTTTCTTTTTTTGATCATGCTGTTTTCAATAACTTGAATTCATATCCTTACAAAGCAAAGTTTGAACTGTGTCTCAGATTCAGTATCCTGTGCTTCAGAATATTTATACGTTCCATCCTGTATAATTGAAAAAGAATCACATGTTACAAGAAACTGGAACTAATAACCTGCTTGATGTTTCCTCTTTGTTGTTGTCTGTTCAAGATCCAAAGTCCTGGCTTTCTGGACACTCACTTATCAGTGCAGCCAGGAAATCCTTTGCAAAACTGATGGACAATCTGAGCATATTGATGGAGGCAGTTCAAGTGAACCCTTGCAGGTGCACCGCTTACCTGGAGAGGGACTCCCTGATACAGAGGCTGGCTTGTGGACTCCACAGAGTATATGCCCAGGCCCTGGAATGTATGACAGACTACCCACTACAGTAAGCAGATTTACAGTTCTCTGTCGCCCTGGTTTTCACAGTGTTCCATGTTTTTACTTTTGTAGTAGAAGTTCTCATGCACTTTCTATAAACATAGCTCTTGTTTTTCTAACTGGCTAAGGATGTTTACTGAACTTTTAGATTGTTGTTCATTCTTTTCTCCAAGGCGGAGAAAGGTGATAGACTGTGTTCCTATCCTGTAAAATGCTAGAGGTGTTAACCTCATCCACCAATGTATGATTGTTTTAAAAGAGGTATAAAAGAGTGATAATAAAGGTGGGCAGAGTCCTTTCGCTCTGCTCGGTGGTCCTGACCTGCTGCTAACCTGCTGTTTGAATCTGCGTGTTCGTGTCCGACACTGCGACAGTTCTCCTTCATGGAAAGAGAAGGATCACAGTAACAGTGAAGCTGTCTTGATAGCACCATTAGTTTCAGGCTGGTTATGAGTCCTTGACAATGAAGTACCACCATGTGGACACTCAGAAGTTGATTTGTCACACATTAGGGTGTGAAGAGGTCTTTTATTGACAAACAATTTTTGGAATTTTAGTGTATCCAAGTAAAAGATTTCTTTCAAGTTCTATCAGGACTTCATTAGGTTATAAGAACAAATTTGCTTTTGGCTTGATGTAAATGTTAAGGTTGTTTTTTATTAGTGTTTTCTATTTTCTCGTGTTTACCATCCTTTCTTTCAGGAAAGATAACCTTCTTGCCTTTAACCAAAATGAAAGGATAAACTCTTTCTCTCATAACCTGTCTTTTACTGTAGACTAGTAACTTCCTTGTAAACAGAATTTGCAGTAACCCTCGGTAGGTTCAAACTTTTGCCCTTGTGTATGTCTTTTAGAGATGGAGGAAAAAAATGATCGTTTTGTCTCAATTTTTGAGGGTCTTAGATATTATTTATTTTATTGCTAAAAGAGCAGATTTTATAGCACATGAATTGCCACGGTGCCGTTGCCTGGCTCAGGCTTGGCCTGTGGCTGTAGGGTTCAGTAGCCCACACAAGATACAGCGATATTGGCTGGGAGTGACTGGGGTTAGTGTGCCCCAGTCCTCCTGGCCTGGTAGCCATTCGCAGCAGGCAGTTCTTGGCTGTTGCAAGGCAGTAGCGAAGGTGAGGAGGAGAGAGAGGACACCACGTGGATTCAGTCCAAGTTTTATTTTCTCTGCCCAGATAAGGAGGCAGGGAGGTAATTGATTGAGGGGTAGCCGGTGCGAGTGACGGTTATCTGCCCCCAGGGGATAGGTTTTAAGGGGTTACAGAGTGAGGTAGATACCATAGAGCTAACCAATAAGAAAGTGAGGATACGTGACAAAGAGCCAATAGTGACATCTCAGGGGAGGAACTAACTTAAACTAACTAATAACAGCATAGATGGAGGGAATTTCAAACCACGCTAGCTTGTCAGAGCTGGTGACTATTGGTAGCTCTGCAACAGGGGAAGGAGACTTGGTGCGAGTGGTATTCAAGGGGTGTGAGCTTCTATTCCTCCGAGTTTTCTTTTGATCCGCCCTCAGGGACAGAATCATGCAATGGGAAATCGATCCATTCAGAATCGCTCACATCTACGATGGGCTCTATCATAGCAACAATGAATTTATTTCTGTTTGCTGACAGAGAAACATAGCAATCTTGCAGCAAGAAGCATTTGACAAAGGCTTCGTCCAGCAGAGGTGGAGTGTCGTTCACTGCACCTGCAGCTTACAGAATTCAAAGGGACTTTCAGTGAGATGCAAGAAGATGCTGACAAAGCCCAAAGACTTCAGAAGCAATTAAATGCACTTCAGCATGTAAGTAAATTTGATTTGGAGACTCTCTTGCTTAGAAGAGATTCTGCTTTCTATGCAATTTTTGATTTGTGTTCTTTTGAAAAACAAGCATAAAATTATTAACAGAATTTTCCAGAAAACTTGCCTTGTAAATGTTACTTAACTAGAAGTCAGTTGTATTTAGAAATACCCCTTTTCCACAGGAGTTTCCTTTTGATTTGTGAAGGAGGCATCCTGTATAAATTACAGTTTGGTCTTCAGCAATCCAGGTTCTCCATTTGTTGGAAACGTTGATGTGATTTATGTATCTGAAAAGAAGATTTCACTTCAACAGAGTACAGTCAGCTGGAATGAGGATATTCAATAAGAATGTTCATGAAAAGTTCATTAAATACAAATGCAACAATTTGAACTCTGCATGGATATTGATGAATGTTGTAATAAATAAAATACAATTTTTGTATTTTTGTGGGTCTGTTTCCCTGAAGAAGTAACTTTATGGCAGGGAAAAATAGCCTTTTCCTACATTCTCGTTAGCACAAATGCACCAAATTCCCATGAGTCTTTTACTGTTGCTGATTGATTTACTGAAACACTGTGGGTTCCCTAACCTGAAGCCTAGTTGGTATAACCTGTCAGTGTGTCCCAATCCAAACACTTCCAAGCAGAGAATATCTGCTAGATGATGTCCCACCCATTGTCCTCCCTGTTCCTATCTGGTAAAATGGATTTTTTTTTTTACTCAAAAATATCTAATCATCTTGAGTTTTGTTCTTAACAGGTTTTATTCCCTTAGAGTTCCAGGAAAGTTAGATGAAAACTGTCAATTTAGATTGCAGTTCAAATGCAGATGATGACTTTTCTTGAAGAATTATTTCTTCATTCTCAAGCAGTTTTTGGAGGAGAAAAAGAGTCCACAAAGGAGTTTCCAAGGGATAATAAGCTATCCACTAACATTTTGAACACTGATATGCATGTATTTCCTTCTAAATACTGAAGTTTTGCATCCTAGGGTGCTAATTTGAAGAGAATAATGAATGACAAGACTTAACATGAATGTTCTTTATAAAAACTACAATAATTAACAGGTCTGCCATTCTGTTGTTCAGTGATCTGTCTTCATGTTAAAAAGCTTCGATATTAATCCTGAGCATGCGTTTGTTTTAGAATTCTGTATGTTTGCAAGTGGAACTCAGAAAGTCAGGTAGGGAAACCAGTGAATACAGTTACAGAATCAGACACAACTTATTTCTCTTTCCAGAGAATAATCACCCAAGACAGTATACATGAGGAATTAGATAATGCTTTGCAGCATGAGCATGAGGCAAGAGTGCTTTTACAAGAACATGAGCGACGGCTTCAGGAGTTAAGTAATAGACTAGAAGTGCACACCACTGCAGACACAGATAGAAGCCAAGACTTAAATGTATCTGAAGGTACAATTGTTCTTCTGAAATAGTCACCAGAATTTCACCTTTTGTTAAAGAAGCCAAATAGTGCAGTCCTTGTGTAAATAAAATAACAGGAGTAAATACACAAGTATTACTCGGTCTGCTGTAATTTTAGGCTACTCAGAAAACACTTCAAATAGATTTTTTTTTTTTAGCTATAGATGTTTTGGTTTTAAAAATGTAAGAAAAAGTCTTCAGTGAGGGTTTTGGGGTTTTTTTGCCTACAATCATTTTGTTTTCTAAAACAACCTTGTACATAGCAAACATAATAAAAACTGGGGGGGTTCTGAGTTAGTAATGCTTTTGCTAGGAAATTCATAAAACCTTAGTATGTAGTGGTCCAAATCTACTTCACAGTCAATTTCTCTTCCATGTTGGTCAGTAGCCAGTGGCATAAAGTGAAGTTTATTTGGGCTGATGAGTAACTTTGCTCTCTGTCTGCTGGCAGAGCCCCTCCAAGGCATCGGAGGAGCTGAGGAGAAGAGACAGAGTTCTGAATCACCAGATGAGACTCTTTAAAGACATGGAGCAGGACTGGAAGCAGCTGCTGGAGTCTCTCCAGGAGGCAGAACGTGACCTCCACAAGGCAGCAAAGTGAGCACTGGGGCCTGGGGGATATCACTTAAAATGGGCAAAAATTTCAATGCCTTCTTCCAGGGGCAGGGTTTTAGATCTGGCCAGTGTAAGGCTAGAAGAGAAAAGTACATCTGTCTCTTTTTTGGAAATTCAGGGATAGTCTTCTAAAGAGAAGAGTGTTAGTTCAAAAATACTAGGTGATGAGTTTTCTGCAGTTACCCCATAATAGTGCTCCAAATTCTGGGTGCTGAAATAACGGGCAAACAAAATGCCTGTGCTATCTTAGTGCTCTGACAACATCTCTTTGGCAGATCCTTAAAATTCTGTTTATTTAAGAAATGATTGTTTGCTCTCTCTGTTTCCATACCATCCTTTTATAGACGAATGCAATTTATTTATAGTAAATACAGGAGCACCAGCTAGGTGACAGGTCTTAGCTGCCAAAGGGACTGAAACCCATTTTGGACCTAGCCTTTCCTGTGGGACAGGATAGATCTTCCATCTAATCTCAGGGAGTTTTGGATTTAGACATAAATCCCATGCCATTTACACGATAACCTGGAGTGAAAGGAAAGGCTCAGGCACCAGTCTTGAAAAGACTGGTAGTCAAAAGGAGCCCCCTTGACTTGAAGGACCTCATTACTAACCTATTTTTACAGTCCTATTACTAACCTATTTTACCTATTTTTATATGCTCAGATAAAAAGATAAATCCTTGCAGACTTTGTTTTCTAATACTTATCATACTGTGAAGTATATGTTATGAATATTGTTGGTCCATGGCTAGGATCTAAAAAAATTTATTTAATTAAAATTTCTTATGCCTGGAATAATTTGACCTGTGAAGAACAGCATCTGAGAAGCTTTAAGGGTTTTATGCACCAGGGAAATAATGCAATTAGTATAGTCCTCAATGAAATGTTTAACAATCTAATTAAAATGACAAATGTTATTTGCTATGACTGGATCAGAGCAGGTGTGACCTACAGAAGGATTTGTTCTAGAAAGCTGGCCCTTTTCACCCTGTCCCAATCTATTTTGGACACAATCTATTTTGGACACTTTAATAAAGATCATTCCTTGTGGCCGTACATATATCCAGAAAAGGTTATTTTAATGTGAAGTGGCTTTAAATTGGCATTTTTTCCCTCTATGTAGCAGTTGAACATTTACAAAGAAATCTCCCCTTCCCTCCATTGTTCTAGCAACACTTCACAACAAATGAGGGGTTTTTTCTGCCTTTGGAACATAGAAGCAAAGTAGGTGAAATAAACAGAATCTGTCAGTTTGCCAATACAAGACTATAATACCATCCTGCTAGAGTCTTTCTATGCCCTCTATCTCCAAGCCATGATAGTTGTTCATTCATAGGCCTACAGTTACATGTATTTTAATTGCTTTTCCTCAACAGAAGCATCTTTCATATGAAAATGCACCAAATACTGGTACATGAACTATTTTTAGGGTTTGTATTGGAGATCTGAAAAAGAGAGAGAAAACCCTAACAGTTTGAGTTACCAACAGTTATTTTCTAAGACATGACAGTCATAAAGTAGCAGAAGATTAATTTCTACTGATGCCTTAGGTTTTAACTTCTATGTTTTTCAAACCCTGTACTGCCTAGTGTGTAACTCTGAAGTTTCTTGTAGCCTGTTAATTTCTGCTCTCTTACGCTAGGCAGACATAACAAAGCCTCTCCAGGCCTGCTCTCCAAGGACACCCAGACCATCCCAGGCCCAAAAAGTATAAACCAAAAGCCTTTGAGAAGGGGGCAAGCTGAAGGGAAATACATCATTAAACTGAAGCTTTAATTGGACAATTAACCCTGATACGCAAATGAACCAAACCTATTGAAGTGTGAAGAACTCGTGACCTGTTGTCCATCTTGGTGTCCATTTTGAGAACAGCCTCTGGGTCCCCAGGGTGTATTTTTGAAGGCCTTTCAAATAAATACCTGCCTTTTTTGCCTTACTCCTGTCTAGTCTCTATTTTTAGGTGGCCTCTCAAGTCATCAGTTCTTTGGCACCCCAGATGGGACAATGAGGCTTCTGAGGCTTCACTACATTGGTAGAGCTTCAGTTCTATAAAGTTACTCCATTGTTCTTGGGGGTTTTTTCCTTTTCTTTTATAATAGAGACAAAGAGTTGGTCATTAATCATATGAAAGCTGTGCATGCCACCCTGACTGAGGTAATTTGGAGTGGTCCCTCTGATTTGTGTTTCCAAACACACCAAAGCCTTAGAATTGCTTATTCTCAGGGGAGGAGAGAAGTTGTTGTAAAGCAACTTCCTTTCCTTAGGGTTGAAGTTTCCCCCCTCAACTTCTTCCATCTTAAAAAAACACAGTGAAATAAAATGCAAGTTTGTAGTACACTAGCAATGTATTCTGAATGTAGAAGTTATGACAAAATTCACCTTCCTTCCCTCACTGAGCACTCTTTCCGGTTGCCAAGTGAAGACTAATGGAACACACCAAAAACTGGCAATGGTTGTGGAGTTCACTCTCCACTGAGTAAGGTGAGGTCACATACATGGTGGCCATAAAACATTTGGCTATGTGTCTGCTACTTTAACCTCTGAAACATCATAAATAGTAAAAGAAAAGGCAGTAAGTCATAATCTGTGGTTAGAAGCTTTCATTATATTTTTTAAAGCATATTTTAAATTTAGTAATAATCTCAAGCTGTCTCTCTGACTTCTACAGTTGTGCCCTGGTGTACAACTATTTGAAGATCCAACAAAGCTCTATGTATTAATTATGTAAAAGAAAGGATTATTTTCCCCTGGCTCTAATGGCAGATTGTTTTATAACTGTTTCTAATCTGTAGCAGCACAGAGCAGAAGAAGTGTTTTCATTACCTTGGAGTGTCAACTTCCCTTACTACATCTTTAATTCCTAGCTACATGGGAATCTCTTCTTTATTTTAGTTTCTGTGTTCACCAAAACTGTTGTTAATTTAATTTCGAGATACCTTTTTCAAGTCTCTTTCCTTTAATGTTCATGGAAAGACAGAAACCTGCGTGTTTCACCTGCAGCCAGCTATGCTGATAGAAAATTTCCTTTTTGTTGCCACCATCTTCATACTGGCTTCTTTCCAGCTTTGGAAGTGGAGGTCATGCAGCAAGTGCTGTGTTTTTACAGTAGTATGTACATGTCATATCCTTGGCCTTTCCCTTTTCAGAGCAGGGTAAGTTGCTTTTTTTTTTTTTTTTTTTTGGTAGCATTCTCTCCCTGCACTGTGAATTAGAGATTTATTTATTTGCAATGAAAAATCAATCAGAATTTATTCATGGTTGTTAGTTTCAGCGATCAGTGCAAGTCCTCTCAATGGGCTCAGGGGGACCCAGTTGATCCCAGTTGGTGTGACTGAAGGTGAATTATCACTGATGCTAGGGGTTTTTTCCCTTTAGGTCAAGAGATCGGTTTTCATCATCAGGTTATGCATCAAGCATGAGTCCGTCCTTCCTGCTGCTTCTCAGTCTGAATCTGGAGACCCTTTCAGAAGAAGAAATGAGGGGCAGGCCAGAGGCTAGAGCATTCCAGGTTTGAGCCTAAAACCAATACTGTTTAATTTTTTTAAAATTTTCTTTGACTTTTTGCATCTGAGATAGAACAGATAGACTGCTCTGAACATGTGGAGATGTGAACCCACAAACAAACAAACCAGCAAACAAAAAAGACAAGTTTTTCATGCTCCTTTTTAGTCAGTATCAGATTTTTTAACCCACAGTTCTAGAATTAACTGTGGGTTTTGAGCATTTCACATTTAAAAGAAACTGCTATTTAGAATGTTTAAATATAGAAGCTATTTTATTCATGTGTGTTTAAAGACTTGCACATTTCGAAATACAAATTTTGTTAGGACAAAACAATGAGTGGAAAAAAAGAGAGATTAACTGAAAATGTGCTTTATTTTCAGCTCTGAACATGGATTCAGTGCAATGCCTCCTTATTTTCTTTAAGTTTGATATCTTCCACAGAAACTATCCCTTAGTCTTTATAGTTGTGCAGAATACATTAGTGCTAAGACAGAATTTTTTTCCCTAATGAGAGGACAAAAGGCAGAGTGAGTACACACCTTTCATTGTGCTTCTCTGTCTGAATTAGAGAGAGAGCAGGTAATGGAGTAAAGTGCAAGGAACTTAGACAATGCAAGTGTTGCATATGGTATTTCTCTTTCTGCAGTCATTCCTTCCAATTTATTGTAGATTTTCTGTTCTAACGCAGTATATACTTGCAGGATCAGGGTCACAAAATCAAACATTCAAGAAAGGCAGATTCTAAGCTGGAAATTTCTCATTGTTGCCCTCTTGCATGCTGTCTTGGTTTGAAAGACAGGTGTCAGACAAGAAAGGCAGGAGCCTCCCCTGAAATGGAAAATGCAACCCCCTTCCCCTCCGAATTATTATAAATTTGAAAATAAGGGGCTTTCAGGCAAAGATATGAGGGATAGGAATAACAGTTCTTTACTAATAAATATATATATATAACAACACAAACAAAACAACAGTAACTGTGGCAGTGACAGCAAACAGCAGCACACACCCAGTGCAGCCTCTCTCGGCCTCAGGCCCTTTCCCGTGGGTGCAGTTCCTCCGGGGCGGCTCCCGGTGAGCAGGGCGGGTGCGATGGTTCCCCCGCGGCTGCAGGGGGCGCTCCGGAGCGAGCTCGGGGAGCGCGGCAATGGCGGCGAGGGGGCCCGGCAGGGACTGACAGAAAGCCTCGCAAACCCCTGGGCAGCTGATCCCGGTGCCCGGCCGGACCCTGGGGAACAGCAGGCTGGAGCAGCAGAGACGAGCACGGATCCCGGGTGGCAGCGAGATGTATCAAACTCCGGCGCTGCAGCAGGAACCCGGCAGGTCACAGCACAGGAGCTACAGAGTAGTGAAAACTCCGAGCAGCAGCAGGGGCAGAGCGGCAGCGGCCCAGCTCCCAGATGGGCAGGGAAAGGCAGGCTTGGGAATCCCGGGGTTCTGCCGTAGAAAGCAAACAGCTGAAGAAGCAGAAGCTTGCAGTGCTGACAAAGACCATCCACACCGAAGGCAGGCAGCTCCCAGACTGAACGCTGAGAACCCCAGCCAGCCCCCCCCGGGTGTCCCAACACCCCAGGTGACAAAAGGCCAGTTGGACCCCGCCCCTGTGACCAGGTCTTTTGTTTCTTTTAAGTACCCAGTAGTTTGTCCCCTGGCCACTAGTATGGGGAAAATTCTTTAAGAGAAAAACAGGCTAAATCCTAAACCCCAACACATGCATACATGCATTCCAATATGATAAAGATATCAATTATGTGTGCATTATCGTGTTTCCACACTAAAATATGGAAATATGTAATGCCTTGAGATTCCCATGAAGCTTAGTTAGCACAGCGGAACTTTTCTGTTAAAGGGTGGAATTAGAAATGTTTCCCCAGTAGAGTGATGATCCATTTTAGAACTACACATAAGTTCCCACAGGTGGCATCTTTTCACAGGAGGTGGTGTGGTACTGAATTGATTTTATCTGTACCACGGGTTTACATTCAAAAGACCAATTTCATACTACCTGAAGGAAAAACCTATCATGTATAAAGTGTGATTAACCATTGTAAAGAAGACAAATTATCTCAACAGTTAGTTGAGACTGCTTGGGGTAGATATAAAGTTGCTAGAACTGCCAAATCATTTGTGCTCTCTGGAGCACTGGCACTAACTTTATCATCAATCTAATCAATAAAACAAAATGGGGACATTCTTCCACTACATGCATGGAAGCAGTTACATTTTCCCAGCTATACTGCAATCGGATTATTTGTTTTCAGAGGTCGGTAGGTTTACAGTGTTTATTTTGTTCCTGCTAAGTTAATTTTTTTGCTGCAGAGTGAAAGGATCAGTAAGTTGACTCATTTTGGAAGTGTGAACATTTGCCAGAAACTGTGGTAATTTTTGTGAACAGAAATTGAACCTGCACTTAGTCTTGCATTAAAATAAAATGAACAATTGTATCAACAGTTCAGTGCTGTACTGCATGCTTGAAAACATTTCATCAAAACATCTTCTAACTAGGGTGTGGAATCATTTCCTTTTCTTACATGATATTAATATTTAAGATTTAAGAAGAAATACAAAATCCAGTGTTAGACATTTTAAATGTTTAAGTTCTGGGATGGAAATTCTGCCTGGCTTACAAACTTTGTTTGATTTCTCTGATTAATAAAAATTGTGTCTTTTTTAACAAATTTGGATGTTTGCTATTTGGCATGTAAGTGTACCTTGCTGGTCACTGATGATTTCTTTTATTTAAAGCATGTGCTTACAACTTTTATGAGTCTCTACACAACAGCAGCTGCCTATGTGAAAGTATTAACAATAGCAGGAGACTCTTATCGGGTTTGCTTTCCATCCCAAGTGGCCAGCACACCTCCTGCTCCTCCTCAGGACAGTAAGTCAGCCTTTCAAGCAGTTACAGTCCCTTGGACGTGGCTTCCTAGCCAGCATCTCCCTTCATGCTCCACAGCTTCTGCAGGCAAATACAATACTTAATTGTAAACATCACAGAGCAATAGAACTGGTGCTAACAGAAATGTTCTGAGACTTTTTTTGCAAGAGAAGGGGAGTGATGAAAGCTAACACAGGGATTAAAACTATAACACTTTTTACTACTCTCTTTACTTTCTCTGAACATAATCTTTTCAGGTTCACTTTGAACCCCAAGCAGCAGGTACACCTGCTGCTCCTGCTCATGATGGTAAGTCTGCTTTTCAAGCACTTACAGTCCCTTGGACGTGGCTTCCTAGCCAGCATCTCCCTTCATGCTCCACAGCTTATGCAGGCAAATATTACAATACTGAAGTGTAAACATCATGGAGCAATAGAACTGGTGCTAACAGAAATGTTCTGAGACTTTTTTCAGAAGGGAAACTTGGTGGTGAAAGCTAATACTGGATTAAAAATACAATTGTTATATGTTCTTCTTTTGTTGGTCCATATTTGTCTGGATATTTTTGGTTTTAGTTTAGGTTTTGTTGCTTGGCTGGTTAGATTTTTTTTTGGTTTTGGGGAGTGTTCATGGTGGGGGGGTGAGTATCTGGGTTTTGATTTTTTTTAATTACTCTTCTTTCTTTCTTTCTTTCTTTCTTTCTTTCTTTCTTTCTTTCTTTCTTTCTTTCTTTCTTTCTTTCTTTCTTTCTTTCTTTCTTTCTTTCTTTTTCTTTCTTTCTCTTTCTCCTTTTTCCTTTCTTTCTGTTATAAAGCATTAACATATTTGTACTAGACTTCCCTTGCAACCATAACCATTTCAGTTCTGTGCATTTCCTTGGTTTTTTTAAATTGACTTTCTCTGAAGTTGTAGAAAGGCATCATGCTGGTTATTTTTCTTGCTACCCTCTGGCTTGCAGTATTTTCTCAGAAATAGTCTAGAACAGAGTTCAGTACATATAGACCTCAAAGAATTGTAACTTTTGCTTAGTACTGTTACTTACTGTTAGAGGACCGTTTATTTGCTGTGAAATGTGTGAATGTTCTTACAGTGATAGCGAGTAAAGTAAATCTTATAGTCCACAAAAGAGAATTTCCCAGCTATTGAGATGATCACAGACATGAAAGAATGGAGATATCAGCACAGGCAAAGCCAGAGAAGTGTCTTGATAACGTTTACTAAGCTGGAAGTGTCTGTAATGCCGAATACAACAAGTAGTGATGCCTTCCAGAAACTATTTTTTACTGGAGTATTTTCATTTCTTACCTGGTTTTGATCAGCTGGGCATCACTTTCCAGCATTACTGCATAGCCAAGAAATGCAGGTATCCCAGTGCAAATGCTCTCCTTGTCATGTGGCTTTGCTTACACAAGTAATAGTTGTAACCAAATAGTATAAATCACACAGTTTAAAATAATAAAAAGATGAAACTTACATTATAAATCACATTATATAACTTAGGGCAAGGTGTTCAAAAACACAGTGGTTCAACACTACACTTGCTATTTGGTAAAGAAAGTGCCTTTTCTATGCAAAAATTGTTTGATACTCAGTATTCTAGGTATGTGAACTTTTAACTTGTCAGACTATTGTAGGGTATTTGACTATTACAGCAATTTGATTTAAATGTTGCCTGTAACAATATGCCTGACTAATATTTGGAGAGTATTAAGTGTTGATTTCAGTTGATGGTAAATTATGTCTGAAAGTAAATGAGTCCCTTCTGTGGCTACCATGGCATGTGTTCCCTAAGAACAGACTGCAGAATCAGTTTGTTTACTTGATTAAAAGAAACACACCCTGGGAATTATAATGATGAGGGGTAAAAAGATGTCTGTAAATATTTGGAGCACTTCAAATAAAGTGCTGTTGTTTTCCAGCACTTCCTAGGGCAGGATACTAATTGTGCTAATGTCCTTTGTCTATTAAAGATTATTATATATAATCAGGTGCCATGTGTTTCAAATAAGCACTTAAGACAAGATGCAAACAGCTGTAAGTACTTCACATACGTACCTTTGTGAGAGGTATTTAACAGCAGATGTCGATTCCCTCTTGATTAGTTTTTTATTCTTTATTTTATTCTAGCACGTGGGAGAGGGCCTAGACATCAACATTTTAGCTTTGGGCCAGAAAGTCAGCTTGACCAGTCATAGCCAAGATTTCTGGGCACTGCCAGCTGAAACTGACATATCCTCCACTGTGATACCCCACAGAACTTAACACTGTGTCTGCTTCCAACATACCCTCCAGTGTGACACCCAGCAGAATAGGTACTGGGCTATCAATGGACATATCCTCTGGTCTGATACCCCACAGAATTTACACTGTGTCTGCTTCCAACATACCCTACAATGTTACACTCAGCAGGGCTGATGTGGGGTCATCAATGGATATATCCTCTGGTGTGATACCCTACAGTTCTTACATTCTGTCTTCAGCCAACACACCCTCCAATGTGATACCGACCAGATCTGATAACTGGGTCGTCGGTGGATAAATCCTTCCGTAGGCCCTCCAGTCTGACATGGAACGGAACTGGTGCTTGGTCATGAATGGATGAATCCTCCCATATAATATGAAACACAACTTTCACCATGCCCTCCAGTCTGACAGGTACTGGGTCTTCCCTCAACACATCCTTCATTTTCAGACCACGCAGAACCAGTTCTTTGCCTTCAGTCAGGTCTTTCAGCCCGGGTGTCTTATCCAGCACCAGAAGAAATCAGGAAATTTAATTATCAGAGTCTCGGTTATGTTAATTTTCTCAAGCGATATCCTAGCTTCCCTTTAGAAGGAAAAATCTCTAGCAATGTGAAAAGAGCTAATTAAAGTACAGTTTTCCCTACCTTTGCATTGCAGTTCAGTGTATGTATTTTTTTGTCTGTAATTTTATATTGTATGAAAATGTGCATTCATGTCATCACATTCCTGTGTTTCTCATTATTCGTATACCAAAACACTTATTTTTTTTAACTCTTATTTATTGCAGTTGTTAATTTTTATGTAGTATATTTTGAAATGTTAGAAAGCAACACCTTTTGGGTAGTTTTCCTCATTCTTAAAATAAATCCACAAGCCATTTTAGTCTCTGTCTCTTGAAGTTTTTTCATACCTATTTTAAACCAGGACCACAATACTTTAATAGGATTGAGAGGGGTGTGTGAAATGTATGCCAGTGATTCCTGTTGTGGAATGTCACAGCCCTGCCATGAGCCTCTTTTTCTTTTTCCTCATCATCTCAACTGCAGACACACATTTAGTTGCAAACTTAAGCCAGATGAGCAAAATAAAAATGATGTGGTGGGCCTTTGGGAGCAGCTTTGCTGATCTTTCTGCTTTTTCAGTTGAGCAAGACTCTCGTCCAGGCAAAGAGATTGCTCTTAGTGATACAAAACCATTTGGCAGGAACTCTGCTGATCTCTAGTAACAGCCGGAGGCCTGCATCTCCACAGGACGTTTTGGCTGTCCCAGTCTTCATTGGGTTCTGGCTGCAAATAACATTGCCCTTGCTTTCTTATCTAGAAGTACCATGGCTGGGCAAGAAAACTGCGCAGTGGGCCATATTCCAAAGGCAGTTTTGTCTGGAGTTTGTGAATGAAGGAGACCCTTATCCAGTTCCAAACCACATAAAAAATCATAAAGAGAACTCTCCATCCTTAACAAACAAGTGACAATTCAGAAGTGAATGTAGAGCTCATACGCTGAGTGAAAAGAAATCTTCCAATGGAGTTGTGCTTTTATGGAGTTTTTATTCTGACTCCCACTCACAGCTGGCACTGGAGAAAGTCATGTCCCTGGAAGTGCCAGTGTCTGCTGTCTGCCATCAATTGTTTTGCTGCAAAAATCAGAGGCATCAGGCTAGAGAGAGGCTTAGCTGATGTTATGAATGGGAGCTGCCCCAAGGAGAAAAAAAAGAAATGAACTTTTACTTCCCAAACCCATCTCCTCACAGGCTCAAGCAGGATTCTCCTGGTCCCAGAAATACACAGAACTAGGGCTGAGAAGACCATCTGGACCTATGCGTTCATGCCCAGCACCTTGCCATCAGAGGCAAACATGGCCCATAATCCCATTAATCCATTCATCAAGATGTCTTCAGCTTGCTGGGATTTTTACTCTGCTAGTTCTGTGGGAATGCTGCTTGCTGTGCAAGAGCTTTGCTCTTTTCAGGAAACTCAGAATACTTGTTCAGGTTCCTCTTTTCTACAGACACGGGCTACTGTAGTTGTTGAAAAGGATGAGGAGCTCAAAGCATTCCTCAGGAAACTCCAACATGTCTAAGAAATGTTGATCCCAATAGAGGATTTAAGCCCTTGTACTGCCAGTTGACGGGGGTGTTTTAAAGGACACAGACACCAATGGAGGGAATGGTCTTCTTTTACTAGGAATATTAAAGCAACACAAAAGTAAAATGATACATTCAATAAAACTACGCTCTTGGCTTTAGCACCAAGCAAAAACAAGCAAGGTAATCTCATTACTATACGATAGAAGGGATAGTGATTGAGAAAGATCCATCACCAATGGCCTAAATACTTGACTGTCATCCAGAGTCCACAATCTCTGGGGATCCCATTTCACAGAGAGGACCTGGAGAACCCTTCCCAGCAACTGGGAAAATCCTATGTGGTGCATCCATCTGTAGGTGAAGTCTCCTAAATCGCCTTGAAAGTGGGTCCAGCTTTATAGGCCCAAATCACAAAGTCACACTGACTTGATTATGTTTTTAGCACAGAAACACCTGGATCTGATGGCACACCTCCTAACCAGCAGGGGCCAGGGTCTGGGCAGAGCCCAGGCCTTTTCTGGGAGGATTTTCCTCTAAAATACCCTGCAAACAAGCCTCTATTCATGTCAGTTGGGAAAGTTTCTTAAAAGAATACATTTCTTGCAGATAACTACACAAGATTATGTGAAAGTTTCTAAAGCAGCTGGTTTGGTGTTGAAGAGCTAGCATAAGCGTCTTGGTCATCTATTTTTAGCTAAGTAATACTGATGGTGTTAATCACATAATGCCCAGGGTTCATCTTGGAAGTCACCTCTGGCTGAGGCCTGCTGCTCAGGCCTAAGCATATCAGCCCTCTAACTGGCTACACTTTCACAAACAAAAGTTGTATTTGTTTAAGTTTAAATTGTAATAAACTGTATTTAATGATATTAAATTTGGGTTATATTAATTTAAATTCTGTTAAATTTAATCAAAATATCTTAAATTTAAATGGTAAGCAATAAAACCAGGCCTATATTTTCTGTCCTGTGAATACTCTGCATCCAAAGCCTGTAAAAGTCTGCTGGCTTGCCCAGGCAGCACTGAACACAGAGATCCCTCCATCCTCAGCTAGGCAGAAGTTACTCTGGTCCTGTAGCAATGGTTACATCTTTTAAACCTTCTCTGGATTCTGGTACAAACTGGTAACTAAATAACAGATTTTGAATCTGGCCTTTCTGTTTGATGTTTTTCGCAGACTGAAAAAAATTACAAGTGTCTACTCTCTCTTCTTCCCCTGTGGTTGTGATGTAAGGGAAGAATATTCACATTTTTTGCATTTCAAAAGATGCAAGAAACTGGCAAAGAATTGGACTTGCTTTGTCTCACAAAAGATAGGATAAGGGTCATCATCAAACCCACACAGAGCATATCTGTGTTCTTTAAGAGATTTTCCAAGACAGTTATTAGTACTTGTTCAGTGTTCTTGGTTCTTCCTTTAAAGAAAGCAAGTTGTTGAAAGGTCTGGAGTGAATATTCAAACATTAGAACATCAGGCATTTAAACATTAGGATATTTAAACATTAGAACTAGACGAGATTCCCAGAAATCCAGCTGAAAGTGATAACTTTGCATTAATTCTGATTAGCAGCTGAATTTTTCACAGAGGTGCATTGAGGAAACTCTAAGATGGAATTAATTAAAATGGAAATTGCAGACACAACTAGATTACAAAAGACAGTGAGCTAGAAGCTCAGCTGGTACAAATCACTACAGCATCATTGAATTCAAAACCTAGCTCAGTGCTTGCTGGAGGACATCCATGACCTGATTCCAAGGCGCCTCCCAGAAATTGTGCTGTGCCATTTTAATGGTGCCAGTGAAAATTATGGTCTTCCTGTAATCAACTTACTAGTGACTGCACAACATAATTACTGGATTGTGTGCAAACTCTAGAGTTGGGGGTTTTTTTCCCTTTTCCTTGCATTGTTTCTGTTTAGCTCAGATAACAATAAAATTTTTAAAAAGGAGATACAGTTTTGTAGAAGGTACATTTTAACTGCTGGGTTTATGGTTACTTTTGAATAATATCAGCCTTATCTCCCTGCTCAGAACAAGATTATCCGTTCCAAAAAAGTGACATGGGGTCTTGTGACCAACACAGTGAAAGGTGAAATGACATTTTCAAGAGGTGAGCCCAGGCTGAGAACATGCAAATGGGTGAAAGGTTTAGGTCATGCTCTTTCCCTTCAAGCAAACATGGATCCTTTTCTTGTCCCAACAAGGTTGGTCCCTCAAATTATGACATATGAATAATTTAATTTCCCTTCTCACAAATCTGTGAAGAGAGAAGTGAATATTTACTTCTCAGGTAGGGGAAATACCTACATTCTGTGTGTAGAGAGAACAGACAATCCTTTCTTTCTGTGTTTTATTTTTAAAAAAGGGCAAGGACTCTGACATTCTGGTAGGAAAACAATTAAGTTGAGAGTGCGGACGCAGTTTAAACTGCTTTTCTCTTTAAATTGTTTCTATAAGACTACCATAAATTATGTTCAGATTGAAGCACTGATGAAGAGAGGTCATTAGTTTGTAAGCAATTGTCCAAACTTTGCAGCAGCTACAGCTACAGAGAGTGCTGAGGTCCTTTGGCATTAAGCATTCACAGAGCAGGTCCCTTCCCACTCATGTCAGCCAGGAAGAAGCTTAAACTGCTTTGTCCAAGGGAAACTGATAACCACGCACTGTGTCATCAGTCCCTTTTGGAAAGAAGGAAAACTGGATGATTTACAAACAAGCCATTGAGCCTGAATGGAACCTGAGCAGTGGAGGACAGAGTTAGCACAATAGGCAAAGTTCTCATTGCAGAAATAATTGCTTCTGTTTCTCTGATGCCAGCTGTAACAGTGCTCCACTGCCAGAAGGTCTTGGTAGAAAAGTATCATTAGGGATAATTTTCTTCCTCTCTCTTTTTCATTTCCGTTTCCTTTTAAAATTATTTTTATTCTTCTTTTAACTTTTGTTTCTATTTCTATTTCTATTTCTATTTCTATTTCTATTTCTATTTCTATTTCTATTTCTATTTCTATTTCTATATTTCTGTTTCTGTTTCTGTTTCTATTATTCATTTTCCATTTCCATTCTTGCTTCCTCCAAACATCTCCTGAACTGTTCCAGCAACAGCCAATGTCACATTCACTGAGCATAAGTTTGCGCTTCCACTGAAATTGGACGATGGTTCTCCCTGCAGTGCTCTGTCCTCCCCTGCTGCTCTTACAGACTGGAGAGGGTCCAAAGGAGGGACAGAGACGATCAAAGGGCTGGAGAACCTGTGCTGTGAGGGAAGACTGGAGCAGCTGGGTCTTTTCTCCCTGGAGAACACGAGGTTCGTCACATTATTCCAGTACTTGCAGCAGAGACACAAAGGGGACAGAGCATCTCTGCTTACCAAGAGCCACGTGGGGAAGACAAGGAGCACCAGCACAGGTAGCATTGGGAGGGGTTTTGTGGCAACATAAGAAAGCAATTTGTACAGTAGGAACAAGCATTTGCTGGAAAAACCTCCCCAGGGGTGTGGCAGAGTCCCTCTTGCTGGAGGTTTCCAGAATGCAGCTGGACAGAGTTCCAGGCAATCTCTCCGAGGCTCCCTCCCCTTCCCAAAAAAAGTTGGACCCTCTGAGGCCCCTCCTACCCTGGGCTGTTCTGTGGGTGTATCCTCGGAGCAGAGGGCCACCTTCACCATTCTATTTTTCAGGCTGTTTCTCAGTTCCCTCAGTGCCCAGCTGTGCTCACGCCGATGCAGATCCAATGCAGGGCAGAGATGGGAGCGAGTACCTGGATGCAGGAAAAGCACACAGAGCCTCCTCTTTTGTTACACCTGTTGGTAACTGCTGGCTGTTGGCACGTCTCAGCAGTGCCCATCTTTCAGCTTTGACTCGTCCTTTGACCTATGGTGAGTCATCCTGAGATTCCAGGGAAATTCCCCCCTGGATCCAGGTGCTGCTTTATGACTTAGATGCTCTTCCACAGGTTTTTGGTGTCTGTTATGGTTAAGCTGCACTGGATTCAGTATAACTGACACAGCTGCATCAGAATTACAGTCAATTCCTCAAAAAAGAGAATTGGGGAATTCCCAATATTTCATAGTTCGGATGAAGTTTTGCTGATAGCTCTTGGACTTTGGTATATTTGGCTGACAAGTAAGGAAACTTCTCTTGGACAGTCAGACTTCCAGCAGATAAGCTGTGAGGACACATAAAGCAGAATATTGGTCATCAGTGCTGCCTCTTCAATGAAGAATGGAAGCCTTAATGTTTGCCAGCAATCAGGGTGCTGTTCTCAGACACCAGTTTTTACTTGTAGCAGAGCATTTTCCTTCAGCTGCTAGGTAGAACTCAGAGTGCAGTGAAAGAAAGACGGACCTCAAAATTAGCTGTACTCTTGTGTAGATGGTATGATTACAAAACCTTCTGGGGCAAATTCCAGAAACATAACTCAGTCCTAAGGATGCTGAAAAAGCCTCAGCAGAGAATTTCTTCAGCTCTCTGCAGTAGTTTGTGAGAGTTCTGTCTTTCCCGTGCAGATTACTTTAAACAAGATTACAGTACTGTAAATTTCTTGCACCTGTGGGTTGTTTGGCAGAATTGTTATGGTTCTAACTAGAAACATTCAGAGATGGGTGTCTTAGAACTTGGCCAATCCCCTTAGGGGGTGGATGGCAAAAACCAATTACCTTATGCCACTTAATACACTTTGCGGACTAACATGTAAAAGTCTTCGGAGAATTCATTAAAGTGCTTCCTTTTATCCCTGAGCCTGGACTTTGTGTCGTTTCTCTACTCGGCCGCGGTGAGAACAGCGACAAGTCTCTGATTATTTCCTGTTGCAGGAGACTCAGGGCTTGCCTATGGAAGGCATTTACCATAAATACTGGTATCCTTGACAACACCAGAATACAATAAAGGGCTTTGTAATGAGCTACTTTACAAAAATGCAGTCCTTAATTTGGATGTTTGCACGATAATAAAATTGTACTGGGCCATTTCTGGAAAATATTTTAGATGCTGTCACCTTAAAATATAATACTGGGAGACATATTAAAATGTCTTAGCTAGCTACCAGGCATACAGCATGAAATATCAGGCTGAAGTGGTGTGAAACCTCCTCTGGTTTTTGCTGTGTTTGGTTATATTTTCTGCAATATGGCCAAAATTTGCCTTAACAGTCACAGAATCATAGGATCATTAGGGTTGGAAAAGACCTCCAAGATCATCGAGTCCAGCTTTCCCAGCCTACCATTAATTCGAGCAGTTGACACTAACATGATATGGATCCACACTCTGCCCACCTTCTCCGGGTGTGTTCCTTGCACACGGACACATCTCCATTGAGGCAAGGTGAGCAGAGAGTTATTGATCAGCACTGACACGTGAGGGTGTGTAAATACAACCCCTGAGATCCCATGGAATTGGTGCGTCACCGTTTAACACGCTTTGGGGCTGGTCAGCCCTCCAGCCAACAAGTTCATAACACAGCACGAGAGAAGCTGATCTTGGCTTTTGTTGGAGAATCCCCATGGAAGGGGAGTTGGGGTAAACGCTCCAGTTCAGGACGTCGGTGACAGACGTGGTTTGAGGTGCAGCCACCAGTTCCTGTGCTTGCATTTCTCTGGAGGGCAGAACAAAGGGTCAGCCCTCATCCCATTTCAGTTTCAGGACACTGTGTGGATTGCCCTCCCAGCATTTTGTCTGATGAAAAGCCAACAGTCACGTGGCACCCTTGGATTTGCTCCGTGAAAGCAGCACATGGCTGAAGGCTGAGGTTCTTTTGGAGAACATTCCCAGTGCTTCACTCAGCTCTTCCCAGAAAATGCCAGGAGAAAAAAGTGCTGCTTGCAAGGTCAAAAACAGCCAGGCTGTCCCCCAAATCCAACCAGAGCCAGGTTCCTGGAGGTGAAGAGCTCCAAGTCCATGGATATGTGCCGGCAGACAGATGATAGAGTAACAAGCCTGGCCACTGATGGGGGAGAGAAGATGCCTGGCTTCTTACAAAAGGGCAGTAATACTGAGATGAAAGAGATAAAGGAAAATCTGGTCAATTTGTTCTTCAGATTCATGTACCAGTCAGATAGTCCCTTGACAGATTCATGTTCTTTCATAGTATGAAAGGGCTGCACTGTGCACTAAATGACATTCACATGATGCCTTTGAATAAGTCACAGCACAGTCAGAAAAGGATAAATAAAGAAGAGCTATGTTTCACTTAGGCCTCATGTAGTCTAACAATTTTTTTCTTCAGAAGCTTTCTATATTTTGGTGTCAAACAGCAAAACAGGTTAAAATGAAAAGATTGGAAAACATTGTTGACAACTGTTAAGATTTGGAAAATCTCTTTTATTTTGGAATAAGCGGTAGGCAACTCAAATTTCTCTGCAGACATGAAAATAGTACATATTAATTGACTTCATTTGGGAACACATTCTATAATTATGGTATTGGCTCAAAAATCACTGCCAACCTCTTACTTCAGTATGCTTGTTCTAAAATGTCTACATCAAATAAATCATCATTAAACCCTTTACATTCATTAATATCAAAAAGAAAAATGAAGTGCCTGATAAAATGTCATGCATTTGGGCTATGAGTGTGTGCAGGAACTGTAATAACACGCAGTGATGGTGTTAGCCCTGGAGCATTTGTGCCAGTCACACACCCCTGGGGGTGAATTGATGCTGAAGAGCCCAATATAGCAGTGAGAACCGAGTACAGAAACACCCCCAGCACCTCTCTGTGCTGTGCAGGCCCTTCAAACACTTTCCCGGGTCCCACAGCTCGCAGCCACAGCCTGGGGCTCACAGGGAGGCACCGGTGTCCTGGGTCTCTTGCTGGGAGGTTTGCAATAGTATTGGTGGGGGTTTCCTCCTCTTCCTCGGGAGGGGGAACACACTGATGTTGGTAACCCCTTCCTACCTGGCCTTGGTCCACCTGAGTTTGTTTTTATAGGTTTTCTCCTCCAAGTCTGCCCACAAGCTCCTTTTTATCCCCTTGGCTCCCAGTTCTGCCGTTTTTCTGGGGATTTTGTTGTCTCCAGAACTCTCTGTACCCGATGAAGCTGAGGGACCCTGCAGTGACTTGTGCCCAGGCTGGCCTCTGCCCCTGTGCTGTCCCTGCGCTCTGCCCCAGCACTGGTGCAGCCACGGGGCTTTACCCCACCCAAAACAACTCCTGGCACTGTGAGCTAAAGAGAAGCTGCAGCAAACCAGGATGCGCTGTCCGGCTTGTGAGAGAGCTGCCCCAGGGCTGGAGTGGCCTGGGCTGGACAGAGCCCAGGGAAGCCTGGAGACACTGCGGTGTCTGGCCAAAGCAGAAATCATGTCCCTGGTAGCACCAGTGTCACATGTCCTGGCTCAGAACACAGAAGGTGACAGCACGAGGCTGAGGGGATGTGGGAGTCACCAGCCTGCTGCTGTGGGAGAAGCTGCTTTTCCTGTGCAGTCGGAATAGGTGTGGAGGATCCCCCAAACCATCCTCAGAACGGGGTTTGCTGTAGCTTTTCCTTGTGCTGCTGCAGATTTTGGAGACAATTGTGCAGAAAAACATACAATAGAACCAGATTTGGGGCTGTCATGCTCTGCATTTCCAGCATGGCTCATTGGCAGGTGTCCCATCTCGCTGTTAAAAAGGGGAGTCGGGGAGGATTCTTCTTGATAGATTCCTGGACTGAAATAAATCCCCAAAGCAGCACTATTACATCTGCGAACTGTTTATTGATAAAGCAAGGTAAGGGTTTCTACCGAAGGGGGATAGAAAAGAGAGCAGAGAGGGAGAAAGGGGGACAGCGAGAGAAACAGAAGACGGGCACAGATCGTTACCGCTGTACCCCGGGCGCCCTGTTAGCGCCAGCACAGCAGTGGCGAGGGCTGCAGGCTGGGGGCAGGCAGCTGCTGGCCTAGCGCAGTTCGCTGCTTTTACGAGCCAAGGCTCCTCCCACAGCCCGATTTCCCGGGCGTTTTTTCCCGGGCATGCAGGCATCTGCCCCGCTGGCAAGCAGGGGGTCACTTGCAGCCTGATCACGGAAGCTTTCTCTGCCCTGATCAGCTGCCAGGCAAAGCCTCCTGGGGGACAGGGCTGCCAGCACATGTACAGTCCCTAGAGGAATCCTTCACCTCATGTATAACTTCTGTTGAGGCATAAATAAAAATCAGATAGGTCTCTCTCATCAGGGTAAGGTGGCGTCCGTGGACTCTGGGTAAAGCTGTGATTCTATGAATACTTCAAAAAGAGAGTTTAATGGGTTCTGAATGTCATGTGTGCACAGCAGTGATAAAAGCATTGAAGTAATCAAGCAGACTTCTTAGAACCCAACATAACTGTTAGAGATTAAATAGAGCTTCACATTGTGCTGTGGGTTTTCATAGTCTTGAAAACAGAGGCTTAATACCACTGTTTCATGCACACATAGTAACATAGAAAATGACAGCCCATGTCTTTTTGTCCTGATAAGCATTTGCTGCAGCAGCCACCTTTCTTGTAAGCAAAGATGTGTTCAGAGGCCTTTTCTTTTCAGCTGAAAACTGTTTCATATCAAAAAAAGGATTAGTCCTGTATCTAGTCCTTTCTTCTTGTCAAGCAACAAGCTCGAATCTCCAGGCAAATACAAAAGAATACAAGATTTTAGAAGCCTGAAATGTACAATGTCTATATACCTGACTTGAATTAAATTTTGACTTCAGAAGAATTTAAAGTCTTGCTGGCAACAAAACAGCCTCAGCTTTCCTTACTGAGGAAGGGAGGTGTCTTGGGTGCCTCTATTATGTGTATCCCCTATCACGGCTCTGTGCCAAAAAATTAATTTTGTGCCTTTCCTATGCCTTTAAACTGAGCTTGAGAGGGGAGGAAAAAACCCCAAACTTTTCAAAACAGTTTCTCAAGGACACAGAGATGCACTCCTCTGCGTTCTCCAGGTACAGTAGCACGGAGGAACTCTGCTTGCTTCTTTGGCCAACTCTTCGGGTTTTTTTCTTTTTCTCCAGCGTGTTTCCTGGGACTTTGTTTTTTTTTCCTTCTTCTCTCTTCTGGACTGTTTCAACAACATCAGAACACATTGGGAGAATTTTTTTCCCCAGGCCCAGAGGTGGGCCTACGGCCTACAGCCTCGCCGACCCAGCTCCGAGGAGGAGAGAGGCCACATCTATGGAAGGACTCTGAAATCTTCCCAGGTTTCTCTCCACAGAGAGAGATTTGATTATTTAGCATTATTATTCTTTTCCTGTGTGTTTGTTAAAATAGATAGGTTTTCTCTCTTTCGCTTTCCTTCAAGGAAATTTTTTTTTCCCCGAACCTGGTGGGGGGAAGGGTGGTTGTAACCTGTTTTTTCTCTCAGAGGATCTATTGCCAGATTTTGGCCAAACTGGCACAAATATATTAGTGGCGCCCAACTGCGTGGCTCGAAGGAAAGTAAAAAAACCTGCACTAATTACATTTTGGTTTTAATTTAATTACTTTGTGTTGGGCTAAAGTAGTCACTACATTGCTGTGTTCATAACGTCTCTCTGGCTAGATATACTCATGTTTTTTTGGTCTCTAGGCTTGTTTGAGGTACTAGTGCCTTTCTGGTCCCTAGGCTCGTTTGCCTATCCACAGCTTACTCCAATCTTGTCCCTGATACTTAACTTTTACCAAGCAGGGGCACGAATCCAAATTTCTGTCTTTATCTGCTCAATGATAATGATTTATAAGAGGTTAGCAGAGGTACAGGCAGCTGTTCAAAGTGTGCATGATTTGTGGTTTCTCCGTCCTGATCCCAGTCCCAGCTTCAGTAGCCTGTTTTGGGGGTTTATTAGTAATTGCACTCAGTTTATCTGAAGAGGAGGAGATGGGGTTTCCCAGCCTTTCAGCTCCCTCCCCTTTAAATTTGATACATTATCTTTTGAGAATGTTCAGTTCCCCCTGGATGTTATTTAATCTGGTATCCTGGTATTTAATCTGGTGTTTAATCCTGGTATTGAATCTGGTAATCTTCCTCTATGTGGTTTGCAGCTTGTCTAGAATAAGAGCTCAGATTTTCAGGGTAACTGATGAGACACCTGACCCAGAGGTGGAATATCCTGAGTGGGGTGGAGAATGGGAGGATATGGGCCAAACCCTGAAGGAATTGTCTGACCCAATAGCTTGGAATTTTCCCCCTGAACAAATTCAGAACCCAGCTGAGGTGGGGAAATATCTGAAGGAGAAATTCAATGACAATTCTAAGGAGGAAAAGGTCATTGCAATATGCTGGGCCTTGGCGTATGCCTATTGCACACTGCTAGGTACTGTAGGGCAGCAGGTAAAGGTAGAGGGGCAGGAAGATAAATCAGCAGACACCCCAGCCACACAGGCTGCAGCCAAACCAGGGGGAGAGCCTAAGCCATTGGCAGTTGCTCCTGTCACGAGGAAAAAGCACACCACCAAAACCGATTGCCCAGTGAAAGATGATGATGATGCAGGGGGAAGGAACCTCAAAGCCACCAACTGACTCAGGCACAGAAACCATTTCTGAGTCCATGTCCATAAAGGACCTTCACAGCCTAAGAAAGGACTACACCTGACAGTTTGAGGAATCCATTGTAAGTTGGATGGTCTGTATTTGGGATGCTGCAGGTCACGATGTAATGCTGGACGGTGCTGAAGCGAGCCATTTAGGATCCCTGTCACATCATCCAGCTATTGACCAAAGGATGATAAGGGGGACTGACTCTGCCAGTCTCTGGAGATGGCTCTTAAGTGGTGTGAGGGAAAGATATCTGTGTGGAGATGATCTCTGTATGCAGCAAACCCAGTGGAAGACCATAGAACAAGGGATCCAATGCCTGAGAGAATTAGGGGTGGTAGAGGTTGTCTTCACAGATGACCCAGGATTGAGAAGTCCAGACTGGGCCAGAGTTAATCCACTGATGTGGCGAAACCTTATATGACTCGGGCCACCAGAATATACTTCTCCTTTAGCAATAATGAAACCAGATTATGGTGCGAATGAGACCGTGCAGGGTATGGCAACAAAGCTCCGAGCATATGCAGGCTCCGTGCATGGCCCAACACAGGAGAAAATTGCAGCTGTGGAAACACGTGTGCAGAAATTGGAAGATAAGATGGAGAAGAATTTCAATGAACTCGAGAAGGAGATTAAAGAGGGCCTTCTCCAAACCTCGGCAGTACAGATCAGAGATTCTGATACCCAGTATGGACGTTCCCCAGAGAGAAAGTACATCCCACAGAGTGAGCTGTGGAAATTTGTGCGTGACAGTGGGGAAGGCATGAAGAAGTGGGGTGTACAACCCACTTCTGCTCTGGCAGCACGAGTGCGTGACTTGAAGGAGTGCAAGTCTCAGAAAGGAAGTTCTACTAAAAAGGAAGTAGCTCCAGTTGCCCGTAGCCAATCTGCCAGAAATGATGGAAAAGACAGTGACATGTCTGATCGCCCCAAAGAAACCTCTGTGATGCAGGCCCAGGGAAAGAAGGATAACCAGAACTAGAAGGGCCCTGCCTCTAGCCAGGTAGAGGCCAGGGAAAACCGTATTTTTTGCACTGTGTGGATTCATTGGCCTGATACATCAGAACCACAAAAATATGATGCTTTGGTTGACACTGGTGCACAGTGTACAATAATCCCATGGCAACATGTGGGAGTAGAATCTGTTTCTATTACTGGTGTAACAGGTAGATCACAAAATTTGACCCTAGTGGAAGCTGAGGTGAGCCTAACTGGAAATGAGTGGAAGAAACATTTCATTGTGACTGACCCAGAGGCCCCGTGCATTTTGGGCATAGACTTCCTCTGAGGCAGGAATTTCAGAGACCCAAAGGGACTCAAGTGGGCATTTGGAATAGCTGCTGTGGAGGCAGAGGGCATTAAGCAACTGAGCACCCTGCCTGGACTATCAGAGAACCCATCTGCAGTAGGCCTTCTGAAGGAGGAGGAACAAAGAGTACTAATTGCCACCTCGACAGTGCATTGCCGACAGTACCGGACAACTCGAGATGCTGTGGTTCCCATCCACAAGATGATCCGTGACTTGGAGAGCCAAGGGCTGATTAGTAAAACCCACTCACCCTTCAACAGTCCCATTTGGCCTGTGCGCAAATCTGAAGGAGAATGGAGATTGACTGTGAACTATTGTGCCTTGAATGAAGTGACTCCACCACTGAGTGCTGCTCAATGGACATGTTGGAGCTCCAGTACGAGCTGGAGTCCAAAGCAGCGAAGTGGTATGCCACCATCAACACTGCTAATGTATTTTTCTCCATTCCTTTGGCACCAGAGTGCAGGCCTCAGTTTGCCTTTACCTGGAGAGGTGTGCAGTACACCTGGAACCGACTGCCCCAGGGGTGGAAGCACAGTCCCACCATCTGCCATGGACTGATCCAGACTGCACTGGAAAAGGGTGAGACTCCAGAACATCTGTTGTACATTGTGTGGGGAAACACCGCAGGAGAAGTGTTTGAGAAAGGAGAGAAAATCATCCAGATTCTCCTGGAAGCTCTCCTGGAAGAAGAACAAAGTCAAGGGACGTGCTCGAGAGATCCAGTTCCTGGGAGTGAGATGGCAAGATGGATGGCATCAGATTTCCACCAAGGTCATCAATAAGATCACAGCAATGTCTCCACCAACCAACAAGAAGGAAACACAAGCTTTACTAGGCACCATAGGCTTTTGGAGAATGCACATTCCTGAATACAGCCAGATTGTGAGTCCTCTCTACCTGGTCACCCTCAAGAAGAACAATTTCCATTGGGGCCCTGAACAGCAACAAGCCTTTGCCCAGATCAAGCAGGAGATTGCTCATGCAGTAGCCCTTGGCCCAGTCAGGACCGGACCAGAAGTGAAGAACGTGCTTTACTCTGCAGCTGGGAGCCATGGTCTGTCCTGGAGCCTTTAGCAGAAGGTATCTGGTGAGACTCGAGGTCGACCACTAGGGCTCTGGAGTTGAAGCTACAGAAGGTCTGAAGCCAACTACAATCCAAAAGAGAAGGAAATCTTGGCAGCCTATGAAGGAATCCAAGCCGCCTTAGAGGTAATTGGCACTGAAGCACAGCTCCTCCTGGCACCTCGACTACTGGTGCTGGGGTGGCTGTTCAAAGCAAAGGTTCCCTCTACCCACCATGCCACCAATGCCACATGGAGAAAATGGATTTCTCTCATCACACAGTGTACCCGTATTGGAAAACTGAATTTCCCTGGGATTTTGGAAATAATCACAAACTGGCCCAAAGGTGAAAACTTTGGTCTCAGTGACGAGGAAGAACAAGAACTAGTGACACGTGCTGAAGAAGCTCCATTGTACAACCAACTGCCAGCAGAAAACACACGCTACGCTTTTTTAACCGATGGTTCTTGTCACATTGTAGGGATGAAACGGAAGTGGAAAGCAGCTGTATGGAGTCCCACACAACAGGTTGCAGAAGCTATCGAAGGAGAAGGTGGATGGAGCCAACTTGCCAAACTCAAAGCCGTTCAACTGGCCCTAGACATTGCTGAAAGAGAGAAGTGGCCAAAGCTCTACCTCTACACTGATTCATGGATGGTAGCCAATGCTCTGTGGGGATGGCTGGAAAAGTGGGAAAAGGCTAATTGGCAGCGTAGGGGAAAACCAATCTGGTCTGCTGAAGAGTGGAAAGACATCACTGCCTGAGTAAAAAAGCTACTTGTGAAAGTCCGCCATGTAGATGCTCATGTCCCCAAGAGTAGGGCTAATGAGGAACACTGAAACAACGAACAGGTAGATCAGGCTGCAAAGATAGAGGTGTCACAGATGGACTTTGATTGGAAACACAAGGGAGAGTTGTTCCTAGCTCGATGGGCCCATGATGCCTCAGGTCATCAAGGCAGAGATGCCACCTATAAGTGGGCATGAGACCAAGGGGGGAATCTAACCATGGACAGTGTCTCCCAGGTGATCCATGATTGTGAGACGTGCGTTGCAATCAAGCAGGCCAAGCGAGTGAAACCCCTGTGGTATGGTGGGCAGTGGTCCAAATAAAAGTATGGGGAGGCCTGGCAGATTGACTACATCACACTGCCTCAAACATGCCAAGTCAAACGTTACATGCTCACAATGGTAGGAGCCACCACGGGATGGTTGGAGACCTACCCTGTGCCTCATGCTACAGCCCGGAACACCATGTTGAGTCTTGAAAAGCAAGTCCTTTGGAGGCATGGTACACCTGAGAGAACTGAATCTGACAATGGGACTCATTTCAAGAATAGCCTTACCAACACCTGGGCTAGGGAGCATGGCATTGAGTGGGTGTGCCATATCCCTTACCATGCACCAGCTGCAGGCAAAGTGGAACCGTGCAATGGATTGTTGAAAACCACCTTGAAGGCACTAGGTGGGGGGAACTTTCAAAAACTGGGAACAGCATCTAGTAAAGGCTGCCTGGTTAGTCAACACCTGAGCTTCCACCAATAGAGCTGGCCCAGCCCAATCTGAACCCCTGCATACAGTAGATTAATTTTGTTCCTTTTCTGTGCCTTTAAACTGAACTTGAGAGGGGAGTGATAAAGAAAACCAAACAAATTTTTCAAAGCAGTTCCCAAGGACACAGAGATAGACTCCTCTGCGTTCTCTGGCTGCAGGAGCATGGAGGAAGCACCCTTCTTTTTTGCTTCTTCAGCCAGCTTTTTGGACCTTTTTTCCTCCGGCATAAGATGGAGAGCTGAATTTTGTTTCCTTGGGACTTTGGTTTTTCCATTCTTCTCTTCTGGACTGTTCCAACAACATCAGAACACATCAGGAGAATTCCCCACTTGGCGGGGGGCACCCCCACACCAGCTCTGAGAAGGAGGAACCACACCTACAGATGGACTCTGAAATCTTCCCAGGGTCCTCTCCACAACAAGAGATTTTATTATTTAGCATTATTATTCTTCTCCTGTGTGTTTGTTTAATAAATTCACTTTCCTTCGAGGAAATTTTTTTTTCCCGAACCTTTCTGGGGGGAAGGGTGGTTGTAACCTGTTTTTCTCTCAGAGGATATATTGCTAGATTTTGGCCAAACTGGCACGCTTCCCCAGAGGGAATACAGTTCACAAGTGGTATGCATTTAACCCGGAGGTCACAAATCAAATGAATGTTACAGACAACTGTGACTCCAAACATATTACAAAATCTAACTCTGTAAATAGTAGAAAGATTAAGAAGTGTACTGGTGGAGGAATTGAACGCAGTGGTACTGGTAGTAGAAAGAAAGACAAAGACTTTACGATTGATTCGTATGCAGTCTGGGCTGGGGCCACGTGGTGATTGTGTCAGAGGAAGTGTTAGATTGGCAAGCGAACGGAAAGAGGTTTGACAGAAGGAGGATTTGAGTGGTTGTTTTTACAGGCTCAGTCCTGATAAATCCATATAGGTTGAGTTAAAACTCATGCAAAAACCCCAGACAAGCCTATTGTAGCAACAAAGTGGATTAGCTGACAAAAATCAGAAAGGTAACAATTAATCCACAACACTGATACCAGTTTGGTAAATGATTGCATTATAAACTAGGCCGTACTAAAAACCTTATTTTTGCAGCACAAAACAAAGACTAACCATTGACCAGGAAGGTGTGTACAATACATCAGGGACTTTTGCATCATGTCAGTCACAGCAAACACCAACCTATTTAAGTACTTGTGTTAATTGAGTGCTAATTAAAATGGAAAGTTAATATCTGTTAGGATAGTTCCAGTTGAATATTATTTACAAGTTTAAAGTTCAATGCCTACGTATAGAGTTCCACTGATATCTGTTTCAAGTGTTGTCTCTATTCTTGTTAAGGTAAATTAATTATAATATGAGTTTAAAGACTTGTAAATCATTCTCTTAAGTCTCACTTGTCCTAAGAGGAAAGCCCCTCAAACCAACAGGGAACTATTTTTAGCATCTTTTTAACAGACTTGTAGGTTAGCACCATAGCAGCCGTGCATTTTAATGAGGTCTGCTCCCGCCAGAGAAGCAGATGACGCAACCACCCTAAGACTGACGAGCCATTGGATAAAAGAACTATGATGTTATCTCAAGTTCACCAACCGCGTAAAAGCAATGGGGCGGACCAGGGGCGGAGAGAGGCGGAGAAAGGCGGAGACAAGAGAACATAAATTGGACTGCAACCCAACTTCGAGGGATTTCTGCCTTTGGACTACCCAGGCAAGAGACTCAGTGCTGCGGATCAGGTCCGGCCGCCTGCGGCTGAGCTCTACAGTTGCTAGAGCGCCCAGCACTAACGAGACTTGCTGTAGGCTTACAGCCTAACCAGCTTTAAGTGCCTTCCATTGGACGGAACCCGGATTTTTGTTATTTCAATAAAACTTGAATTCTTCTTTTAAACCACACTGAGGATTATTTGATTCTTTATTTGGAATTGTCTCTTTTTTGACAAATACTTTTATACAATATTCCCACTGCCAGCTAAGGCTTAAATAAAAACCATCCAAAGCTAGCACTATCCTTACATATCAAAAGGTAACAAAACAGTCCGGTCAACTTAGCAAATAGGTTACATTGAACCTCTAAACCATGTAACAGTTACAAGTAATTACCACTAAAAGCAAGCATGCTAATACAAAACCTAGTATTTCAGGACTCAGTGACTGATTTTCCAGTCCCCTTGTCCTAAATCCTATACAAAGTGACACCCTTGCCTCTGTGCAAGTTTGGCTTTGCTCTGAAACAAAGCAAGTTTCTCACTGAAGCCTCGCAAACCGCGCCTACAATGTCCCCATCTGACAGCAGTGAGAGTAGCGCTGGGTTTGCAACTAGAGGCCAGAGACGGAACCACCACCATAACTCTTTGTGAAGAACATCTCTATTACTGCTTAAATTCTGTTATTTTGATTTCTCTAATAACCTGGAATGCTTATGTATACCCTCACTAGACAAAAGCTAGGTGTGCATCCAGATGTGGAACAAGAAACCATTCAAGCAGCAGTGAAAAGACTGTCCACTCCCTGCGTGACTGTGAAAACGACTGAAATTCCTTGACTCCTGTAAGCCAATAAAACCAGCTCTGGGCCCAAGAAGCAAGAATGGACTGCACAGTAACTAAGAATCTGCTGTAACCAGAAATGTTAGTTATGGTATTGTCTGCATTTTTATGCTTACAAGTCAATGTTTGCAACAATGCAGCATGGCTGACCAGCCATCCCAACAAAAACTAACAATGTTCATTTTCCTGAACACACATACAACAAATGTTACCTGACCCTTGGAAAAGGAAGTTCACATGTAAAGCTAATGCAAGCTGTGACACTGAAAACACATTACACTTCCTAATTTATTCTCAGTCCTCCATGCACTTCATGAGAGTATTCAAATGGTGAGAACTCCACACCAAACATTTTCTCTAAAGGCCTTCCTCCAACCGGAGTGATGCTTCTTCTGGAAGGAGAGACAACTCAAGTCTCCGTAAACCAACAAAGCCTGATGATACAATCAGTGCCTTAAAAACAAAACGTACTGACCTTTTAGAGGCGGTTGAATAAAATCAAATAACTTGGGATTTGCTTTTGGCTTTTGCAATTACCACCAACAATTGCTGTGTATACAAAGATCAGACTCTACCAGTAGAGACTGATCTGAAAGAAGTTCAGAGGATCACTAGAATCTTTCATGAAATGCAAAAGAATCAAGAAAAATATATTCCATGGAATAATCTCATTAATTCCAAATTTAAATATGACCATGAAGAAATTAATTGGCATGATTACCGCATCCCAACATTTCTGTTTGATACATAGATTATATTCCAAATTGACAAAATTAGATTTAACAAATGTGTAAATCTGGCGATAACCATTTTCTCTAAAAATCTCAAAAGAATAAATTTAACCTTGTTCACATAACGTTAAAACCTTACCTAATACTAAAGAAATACCAAATGACTTAACAACTGTATTTTGATTGACATTTGTGTATACTTTGTAGTTTCTACAAGTATTACTTTAGAATGTGTGCGTCTTCATTCTGATTGTCACAGTGGATAAGAAAGATTTCACCCTAAATATGACTTAGATTTTCATATGATTTTGGAATCAGTTTTGTTTACCTCTTCCTACTTCTTCAAGGTAAAACATAAGTAAGTAAAACCAATTAAGTTTCATTCCATCCTTGATTCCCCTGAGACAATCAAACCATTATGTACTACATAAATATATTTACTTAGATCATTGTAAAATTGTCTGACACCTAATACCTTAAGCAAAGCTGGACTTCACTGAAGAAGAAGACTGAACCGAGAAGCATAAAGGACAATGAAAAGAGTCACCAACCATCCACTGAACTCCTTCAACCGCTACAACCGAAAAACTCTTTTTTGTTCCTGGTTTGCATCTCATCCTCCTATAATCTTAAGACTCAGGGGCTGGGAAACAACCTATCCCACACGGACTGATAACAACACACGTAAAATGACTTGTTGAATTATCCCAATTGCCATGAACACACTGAATTCAATGCCATATCTTATAATCTCTTGATCTATCACTAAACATGTTTTTTTCTTTCCAAGTCTACATCTGTGTTACATGATCTAATACATAAATACATAAATTGAAGCAACAACAGGTGCTTCTTACCAATATCAATAACATGTTCAACACCTTTGAAAGAAATAATACAACTTAAGAGTGTTTAGAGAGTGCACTGGATGTTTGTGTCTTTCTCTGCATACCTGGATCTGGGCAGGTGCCCCTCTGGAACCTGTCAAGACTTTTGCCCATGTGAACTGAAAGTGATCTTTGTATCTTGCTGTGGAGTCAGCAAAGATGTAACCACCTGGAGTAAGCTTGCAACAGAACTTGTTGATTGTACAGAAGAAGCACCGGCAGAGCAAGCTGGAATAAATTTCCTTTTTCAAACTCCAGCTGGCTTTGGTGCACTTCTCTCTAGGCAGTGGTGCTGTAGCAATATGCAATCGGTGAAACTTTGAAACTGAAAGGGGTGTTGATCTGTGTCATTGGGAGCAATGAGCAGATTTCCGCCTTAGGATCCAGGAGGGCTTGGGCAAGGAGTGGTGATGGGGGCTGGGGGAAAATAGGTAGGCGTGCCCTGCCCAACCCCCAGTTGTGTAAAGGCGAGGAAAGAAAGCGTCCAAGGGTTTGGGTAGGCAGCAGAGCCACACTGCATTTGGGGAGAAGGTGCTGCAAGGGCCTGCTAAGGAAAGCTCCGATTGCCATTGGGAAAGCGGGCAAAGGAAAGAAAGCCCCAATGCAAGAGGGCATCTCGCTTCTTTTGGGACAGCTCAACCCAAAGCGGTCTATGCTTCCAGGCCTTTCTTGTGTCCCACATTTCAGCATTGAGACATGGGGAAACCACCTGCCCATCAAGAGCCACCCTTGACTTCTAGCCTTGGCCACCAGAGCCAGAGGCAACCTCCTGCCGCTGGGGCGAGCGCCGTGAACGCAGCGAAGGTGCTGCCTGAGAAGGTCGGCCACGGGCTCTCCAGCAATGGAGGGCAGAGCACAAGCCCGTCTGACGCACACGCGCCTTCAGCACTCTGAAGATGGGACATCCTACTGCAAACTGGGAGCCTTTGGACAGCCTTGACTTGCACTTAGGCGAATGCAAAGGAGCAGCATTGGATGGAATGTGGGCAAAAGTGATGTGGCTTTTCCCCCTGAGCTGCGCAGGCCTTGGGGAGAGGTTGATTGGCAGCAAGGTGCAGGCCGCAACACCCTGTTACATTCCTGAACTTAGAGAAAAAGAACAAGGCCTTGAAAGAATTATTAATAGTGTTTGGTTATATATATGTGTATACATATATATATGTGTGTGTGTGTGTGTAGAAAGCAGAGGGTGCATATTAGAGGTGGCCACAGGGTAAGCAAATTGGGAACCTTCTGACTACCTCAGGCAGTGGGGGAAGGAAGAGGGTGATGCACCTGGAAATAAGGATAAAAAGGAGGCTGCGCCCTCCAACAATTTGAGAGACCTCGTGTGAAATGTCCCATGGCCTCTCCCTTTATTCGAATAACATGACAGCACTCCTCTGTGTGGTTTCCAGACATAAACCTCAGGCGCTGCGCATTTTTTTCTGCACAGGGAGATGCCCTAATCCTTCAGTGACCATTCTCAAGCTCCTCTCTGCTTTCTAACCCATCACGAAGCCCTGTGTCCTTGCTGCTGCACGCATCTCCCACGGCTCTCTGCCGGCCACACACCAGAGCTCCCAGCTGCAGCTGGCAGGGCCTCAGCGCCCGCCCTGGGCCCTCCCGCCCCGACGGCCCTGCCAGGCCCTGCTTGCTGCCCTGATGGTGGCACTGCTGGCCGCCAGTGCTCTGCAAGGGCTTCTCCGGGGGCACCTTCCTGCGGCCTTTCAGTCCCTGCACGAGGCCCGCCCGACACCTGCAGAGGGCCTGTTTCCAAGGGCCTGGAGGGACAGCACCAGGGCCAGTGGCTTCCCTCTGACAGCGTGGGCTTAGGCTGGAGATGTGGAAGAAATTCTGGGCTCTGAGGCTGCTCACGCCCTGGCCCACGCTGCCCACAGAAGCTGTGGCTGCCCCACCCGTGGCAGTGTTCCAGGACAGCTTGGATGGGCCTTGGAGCAACGTGGCCTAGTGGAAGCTGTCCCCGCCCTTGGCAGCAGACTTGGAACAAGATGATTTTGAAGGCCCCTTCCAAGCCAAGCTGTTCTGTGATTCTGTGATCACATGATCCCAGGCCAGCCGGGCTTAATTTCTCATTAGAACCACTTAAGCCCTGGAAGTTTGGTTGAGTTCAAAGAGACTGCTGATGAACCCAGATTCCCAGTGCTTGACATTGACCAATACTCCAGGTCTGGCTGAGATCAATAAAACCTTGCACGCTCCAGATTCTGCAAGAATGCATTTTATTGAATCAAGAACAAAGCAGTTTTCATCTTGCCACTCATAAATGCACTAACTGTGGAGCATTGCTATGTATCGCAACAGACAGTGGCATTGAAAATCTGCTATGTTGTCCTTATTTAAATCTAATGACATGTTCAACTCTTTATAATTATTTTTATCATGCTATAATAATTATATATTTCATATCTTTGATATTATTTATATGAGTATCTTGTTTCAAAAATGATAATTTCCTATTAGAGATGATAAGTCATAAACTTTATAATGTATCATATTTATATACTGTATATGTATATATATCTATATCGATGAAATACAAATTGAGATTTTTATAGGTACAAAATTTCAGGTCAGCTCCAACACAGTTGGTCCAATGCTGACCTAAAGGTGTCCCTTCCAGGGACAGAGAAAGGCACCGTCCAATGACTGATCCCAGGCAAGCAGTGCTGATTTTTCCTCCCACTCATTTTTATCCTGTTTCTTGTCTCTTTTTCTGTCCCACATTCCCACTTCTTTCATCCTCTCATTTTTAGCCCTTCCCAAAGGCCAGCAACAATTGATTGTTCCAGGTGAGCTTTGGTGACTTTGGCCATGCATGGAAGGCATTTGCTCTCTTCATGTGCATCCTTAGGAGTGGGAAAGTTCCTATGCCGGTAGGGCTTCCTGTGGGTCTGGGTGATTTTTTTGAAAAAGAAATGATACAAGGAGGTAGAATCAAGCCTCCTGTGACCCTCCAGCTGCTGAGGTGGCAGGAGAGGCTGTGGGACCTTTGCCAGAGCCTTGGCACTCATCCTCCTCTCCTTAAAGAACCACATTTGTACTAGGGTTCCCTGCCTCCAGCTGCCAGCAGCACAAGCACAGCTCTGTGCAGGACGTCATAGAAATGAGACAATTTCAGATGTTAAACAAAATAAAAAAAGGTTTATTTAACAATTAGGAAAAAAACCGCAACCAAAAAACCCCAAAAATCGGGTAAAAAATAAAGTCCGGGATCCCCGTGATCGAAGACGCTTTCTAGCCTGCCAGGCTATCACCCCAGAGCAGTGTCTGTCCAGCGCTGAGAGCTGCTCAGAGAGCAGCTGGTGTTGTAAGCTGGCCTGAATCCCAGCGCTGGGCTCCTGCAGTGGCTACTCCACAACACTAACAGAGCATGAGCACAGAGCAGAGAGCACAAAATCCGGAAATAATCCTATTTTTATAATGTTCAGTCTCCGCCTCGTTCTACCCCCAGTGCTGCCTTCTCGCCCCGTAGTTATTGGTCGTCTCCCCTCCAAGCCCTGGTGACAGGCTTCAGAGTTCTTAGCCAATGGCTCATTGGCGTCTAGGGTACTGGCAGCACCAGTGTCTATGGCGGGAGATGAGATCATTTAAATGTGTGGTTTCCATGGCGCTGGCTGCAGATCTCTTGTCTGGCTGCTAAAAACAGGGTGTGTCTGTCTGCGAGGCATAAGACCGGGATTGCACCGAACCACAGCTCCCAAAACTGTTTAAACACTCTTAAAACATTTTTTAAACTGTCCAAATAAAGGACTTAGTTAATTTAACATTTAAATTATAATAACATCTTTTAATTAACAATTAATTAACAACTTCTACACCTGATGGGAGATGATGTCTTAAAGGGTTCATGAATGACAAGGAGAAGCTCTTTCAATGGCCAGGGTTAAGGATTGCTATGATGCGACACTGCAGATCCAGGTACTCCCTTATGGCCTGGGAGTGGGCACGCGGATCCATCAGCAGGCCATGGAAGAGGTTGGGTGGCTCAGCCATTTGAACATCTGGGGGCAAACTGATCTCCTCAGGAAGCCTCTGGTTACCCACAATGAAGTGGTTGAGGCGTCTCTGTACCAGGCATACGCGCAGACTCATGTTGATATCTACCAGTCTTCTCAGGAAATCTCTCCTGCGCCACTCTGACACGGCTCTGGTGTTCAGGAGGTGCATGACAATGGTCTTGATGGTATAGGTGGGAAAGCCTATGCCCAGCTGAACACGGCTGAAAAACTGCAGGCATCTGAGGTGCACGCTGTCAGGGGGGGCCTGCCTGGCGATGTACTTGAAGAACTTCATCTCTGCCACGGCGTAGGTCTCAGGCCATGTTGTTCTTGGCGTTCCGGCAACTCTAGGCTGGCTGCTCACAAAGATGTCTGAGTCACCTTGCCGCACCCCGAACAGCAGCTCGATGTGGAACCTTTCTGTGCCGTTGGTCACCTTGAACTGGCAGGAGCGTGTGGAGGGCAGCAGCACTAAATGCCAGTTGTGTGACTGGGGCAAAGCTGGCCAGATGGCTCTCACCAGCTGGTAGAACCAGCGGGACGTTTTGTGCACATCGAGGTAGGAGCCTGTGCACAGGGTGTCCAGGAGGCTGGGATCCTGATTGCTCCTCAGCTCCTCCTCGGGGTGGTGCAGGAAGCACAGCATGTTCTCACCCTGCTGCTCCCTTGTGCAGGTGCACTCCAGCCGCACACGGACACGGAAGTTCCTCCCGTGCCGCTGCCCTTCAGTGTCCAGCTCCAGGTGGAAGGTGTGTCCTCGGGGAGGAGTCATAGGGATGAGCACGCGGTACACGGGATCCTGCTCACGGAGACTCCAACCTTCGAAGGCACTGCCCACCCCGATGGCTCGGTGCAGCGCCGGGTAGAAACTGTTGGACAAGACGTGTCTGAAGTAAACTGTGAAATTCTTCATCAGGTCCATCGTCCACTCGCAGCCTCTCTGCAGGTCCTGTACAGGCCACTCTGTGTGCTCCACTAGCATCCTTCCTATATTATCTTGAACATGATGATCTACTTCGTTTCCAACATCATCATCTTCATTTGCATCCATGTTTCCTTCTTCATTCTCCTCTCCCCTTAGGTTCCGTTCCATCTCAATAAACCAGAGGGACACAACAAGGACCACGAGCCAAGCAACAGCAAGAACCTGCCAGATCCACTTCAGGGCGAGCTGCTCCTCCTCCCACTCCAGACAAAGCCTCTCCACTTCCAGGTGCATCGCACGCACCTCCATGCTGAGACGTGTCGCCTCATCCAAAACATCACCCACAGGCTGCAGGTACTGAAAAATGCTTTGAAAGAGCAAGAACAGGAATACCCAGCAATCCATGGTCTGCAGGAGGATGGAGAGAAGGCTGTGAGTGGGGCTGCGAGGGAGGCAGTGGGGGCAGCAGGGACGGCAATCACAGGGATCTGGGGGCAGGAAGGACAGGGCCCCAGACTGCTGGCAGGCAGCAAGGCCTGTCCTGCTGCCCCAGCAGCAGCAGCAGCAGCAGCAGCAGCAGCAGCAGCGTGCCCTGCCCAGGGCTCTCCCATCAGGGGCTGTCCCTGCATGCAGGGGGAGAACCCAGCCTCGGCTGCAGCATTTCTACCCCGGCCCTTGTCCCCAGCCCAGCCTCCCCCAACGTGTGCACTCACCGCTTGCCCAAGCAATACAGGGCCAGCGTTACCTGCTGGGGCCTTTTATAGCTGCCCCCATTGTGACACTTCCCTGTGATGTCACAGGAGCCACAGCACATCACAAGCCGGCCAAGCCCACCCTTTGTCCCCAGCCCAGCTCAGCCACTCAAAGTGGCCCTGCTGTACTGCTTGAGGCTGCTTTTGAGTAAAACTTCTTGAAAGAACTTGCCTTGCTCTTTCTTTTGTCTTTCTTAGCAGCTGCCCTCCATTGGCAATCTCTTAGATATCCATGCTGGAAGACAGCCTTGAGGATCATGGAGTCTAAGCCTTGACTCCACACTGTTTGAGCTACACTTCAATCTCTGAGTCTTCGAGGTCAAAAAAGACCCTGAAGATCACACAGTCCAACCAGAAACTGAACACCGCCTACTCCACCCGTCGGCCACGTCCCCAAACGCCACATCCGCACGACTTTTAAACCTTGCTGAGGCTGCTGACTCAGCCATTTCCCAAGGCAACCTGTTCCCAAGCTTGAGATCCTCTTCACTGAAGGAGAATTTCTCAGAGATCCAATCTAAAGCTCCCGTGGCACAACTGGAGGTAATTTCCTCTGCCTACATTGTTTGTTCCCTGGCTGTCTTGGTTTGAAAAACAGGTGTCTGTCAAGGAAGGCAGGAGCCTCCCCTGAAATGGAAAATGCAAACCCCTTCCCTCTGAATTAATATAGTTTTGAAATTAAGGGGCTTTCAGGCAAAGATATGAGGGCTAGGAATAACAGTTCTTTACTAATATATATATATGCATGACAAGGCAAGCAAGCAGCAATAGCTGTGGCAGTGCCAGCAAACAGCAGCCCAAACCCAGTGACAGCCCTCTCTCGGCTGCCGGGCCCTTTCCCGTGGGTGCAGTTCCGCTCACGGCCGGCAGGGGCGCTGGCGGCTCCCGGTGAGCAGGGCGGGTGCGATGGCTCCCCCGCGGCTGCAGGGGGCGCTCCGGAGCGAGCTCGGGGAGCGCGGCAATGGCGGCTCGGGGGCCCGGCAGGGACTGACAGAAAGCCTCGCAAACCCCTGGGCAGCTGATCCCGGTGCCCGGCCGGACCCTGGGGAACAGCAGGCTGGAGCAGCAGAGACGAGCACGGATCCCGGGTGGCAGCGAGATGTATCAAACTCCGGCGCTGCAGCAGGACCCTCGGGAGGTCTCGGCCGGCAGGGCCTGCGGGCTACGATGGAGCGAAGGCTCCGAGCAAGGACAGGGGCAGGGCGGCTGCAGCCTGGCTCCCAGCGGGGCAGGGAGAGGCGAGCTTGGGAATCCTGGGGTTTCTCCTGTGGAAAGAAGGCAGCCAGAAAAGCAGAAGCTTGCAGTCCTGCCGAAAACCTTCCACCACGATGACAGCTCTCTGTCTGAACACCGAGAACACCAGCCAGCCCGAGGTGTACCCAACCCCCAGGTGAAAAAGAGTTTTTCTTAAGCACCCAGTAATTAGTTGCGGTTGTAGTACACTATGTGGTGGTAAAGAAATAGGCCCTGAGGACCAGAGAGAGAGCCCGGAGGTGACCCTGGGAGTGTATCCAGGTCACCAGAGATGGGCTGAGAGAGGCTTGTGGGTTTGTGGACAGTGTTGGACCTATGGGAAGTGATAATTGTAGTTTGTGGCCTTATAGGGTATTGTTTATCTATTACCATATTAGGGAATATCTGTGTAATACCCCGGGTGATTGGGGGACACTGAGGGAACATCTTTCCTGTTTATATATGATGTTATATCCTGTTGTGTGCAGTATTTAGGGAATTCTGACTGCTCAGTAAACGGCTTTGCACCTCTCCACCTTGTGTGCGGAGTCCATGCCCTTGTGTGATTACTGCAAGTTGCCCTGGCAACATATATGGGAAAAATTCTTTAAGAGAAAAAAAAAATAGGATTGCCTCCTCTAAAACCCCAACACTGGCCTAATAGAATGACCCCCAGCTAGCCACACCCTCCCTTCAGGGACCACACAAATCGTGTCAGGAGGCTGGGCTGTGAAACCAGCTCCTCCCAAAAGAGAGGATGGTGAGGCTTTTGCACTGGAGTTCCCATGATCCAGTGGCACCAAATGGGCTGTCAGCAGGCAGAAGAGTTTCAGGCTGCCAGGAAGTGTTTCCATGGGAGGAGAACCCTTCTGCCAATCCATCAACCAAGGCAATCCATGCCCTTCCAAGCAGAAGGCAAAACAGGAATTTTCCTTGTAGAAAATGTAAAGGTTTGGAGTGAAAGTCAGGGCTGGAATGTGCCCGGATTTCCGTGTGCATTTTGCCAAGCTGCAAGGCCAGACTGTGAAGATGGGATCCCTGCACCCAAGAAACGCCCCCTTGCTCTGGGGCCTCCCATGGCACTGGCAGCACAAGTGGATGCCTTAGGTTTTAAATTTCCATCTTTTTCAAATCCTGTACTGCCTAGTGTGTAACTCTAAAGTTTCTTGCAGCCTGTTAACTTCTGCTCTCTCATGCTAGGTAGACATAACAAAGCCTCTCCAGGCCTGCTCTCAAAAGACTGTCCTTGGACCAAAAAGTATAAACCAAAAGCCTCTAAAGGGGAGGAAAGCTTGGGGAAATTACATCATTAACTAAAGCTTTAATTGAAGAATTAACCCTGATATGCAAATGAACCAAAATTATAAAAGTGTGAAGAACTCGTGATCTGTTGTCCATCTTGGGGTCCATCTCGGCAGTAGCCTCTGGACTCTCCAGGGTGTACCTTTGAAGGCCTTTCAAATAAATACCTGTCTTTATTCCCTTATTCCTGTCTAGTCTCTGGTTTTTAGGTGGCCACTTCAGGCATCAAAGTGAGAGCCCTTCCTTGGCCTTTGCCTTCAGCAAGGCCCCAGTTTGGGCAAAGCCTCAATTCCCTAAGAAAGCAGCTCAGATTTCCACTGCCTGCCCCAAAGGATGCCAGAGGACAGACAAGCTCAACAAGGTGCTAATACAATACAGCTTAGGCTACAGCTTTCTGCCCTTGTAGCTCGGGAGCCTTGGAGGGCAAGGCTGCCTGCCTTGGGCTGACTTTCAGCAGCTCTCCTGCTAACACCACTGGAAACCCCAAGGCTCTTTGGGCTCAGCCCAGGCAAGAGCACAAAGAAGCCTTCCTCTGCCTTTGTAGACCCCTGAGATGAGCAAGGACCATGAGTGTGCCCAGAAGAGGCCATCAGCACTGCACAGCAGCTTCTCTCAGCCAGAGAGTGCCAAATGGCACTAATGCTATGGTTTGGCCTTTGTGTTGTGTTTTGTTTGGAGCCTTTTCCCCCACAGGAAAACCTGGGGCATTTGCCGTGTTGCACACCTGCCTTGGAGTGCTCTGCTCTCGGTGCTGCCTACACCTGTCTCAAAACTGTGCCTTTGCCCGTGTCTTTCCTCTCCTACGATGTGTCATTTCAAGGGGTCGATGGCTAACAGCCTTTCTCTTTTCTCACCTTGTGCTCAAGAGCTGGGAGAGACACTGACCCCCCTCCCCAGCCCCAGCTTGGGCCTAAAAGGGTTCTTGTCTGGGGCTGGAGGATGATGATGCTTTATTCCCTCCCTGTCTGCTTTATGCCCAGAAAACAGTTGCTGTAGCTTTCAGACAGACCTGGGGGCTGGGGCAGGGAGCCTTGGGCTCCTGTGTGGGCTCTGTTCAATCTCTCTCTCTCTGGGTGCTCCAGACTGGGACACTACATTGCTCCTTTTGTTGGATTGGTTTGGGCTTTTTTGCAAGCCTGAAGCAAAAATTTTTTCTCCCCTCCCTTCCCCTAGCCTGGAGGCTGTACCAGGAATCCTCTTGGTGGTTTGTTTGGTTTTTTTCCTTTGAACTGTTTTGGCTTGGCTTGGTTTTTTCTCTTTTTGGCCTCTTTGGGGAGCTGGTGGGACCGACCTGAAGCCGAGAGCTTGGAAGAGCTGAACCAACACGAGAAAAGAACATTAAAATCCAGCAACTTTGGTTGCTGCAGGGAGAAGACCCAGGCCAGAAATCCATCAGGTTCCCAGCTGCTGTGAACTCTTTTCTCCTCCCGTCCCCAGAGACAAAAGAAGGGCAGTCGCCACCTTTGCCTCTTGGCCACATGGCCAGGTGGGAGTGGGGTGTAATGTTCCAATGTGCTTGTTTTTCCTTTTGCTGTGCCTTGCAGGCACCCTTATAATTTTTTTGTTAATAAAGAAGTTCCATTTTCAATTCCACCTGCTGGTTTAGATTTCTCTCATTGTTAGAAGAAAAGGGAGTTCTTGAAGCTCTCTCTTTAGAGAAAAACACTCTTAATTGAGTGCTTTTCACTCAAAGCCTTGGCAGCAGGCGCAGGGAGATGAGCCCTGGCCTCGGCTGTGTCCAGCTCTGGGCTCCCCAGTGCAAAGCCAGCACTGGCCATCCTGGCAGGCAGTGCTGCTCCCGGTGCCCCACCTGTGCCCAGTCTGGGCTCCCTTGGGCTCAGACCATTGGTCAGTTGGACCCAGCATCCACGAGCGGCAGCAGCAGCCCAGAGCTGTCCTGTGTGCGGATCGAGAGTGCGAGCAGGAGCACTCTTACAAAGCGATTTCAGCCCAGTCCTGACATCCTGTTTCCCATCCTCGCTGTCAGGGACTGGCCAGTGACCTTGCGACAAGGCCAGGGTCCACCTGTGCCAGGCAGGATGGGCCAGGCCAGGAGCTGCTTCGGCTGCAGGTAGGCTCCCCCACAGCTCGGGGACACGCGTGCACGGCCGGGTCCCACAGCAGAAGGGGCCACCTTTCTCACTGCCGCCGCTCTCTGCTCTGCAGGAAGGTTCTCAGTGGTGACGAGGCCGTGCTGAGCACGGACGTGGCCCTGAGCCATGGCCCCAAGAGGAGCCAGAGGCGCCTTCTCCTCCTCTTTCAAGAGGAACTGGTGGTCGCCAAGCTGCAGTAAGAGCCTCAGGGCCCAGCTGCCTTTGCACCACGCCTGCCCCTGGGCCCGGCCACAGACAGCCTGGCCTAATCCCCAGGCCCTGGCCCCTTGGTGCTGGATGCACCAGTGTGTGTGCCGATATTGGCAGGGCAAAGGAGGGGACACACCAGGGCTCTGAGCCGGGGGATGCCAGGGAGGCCACCTGCCACTCATTGCTTGCCTCTGCTTCTGCAGCTGGGGCACCACCCTGTGCCCAGGGCTGTGCCTGGCCCTGTGGCAGCTGTGGCTGCTGAGCACCAGCAAAGAGGCAGCACTGAAGACACAAGAGCAGCAGCAGCAGGAAGGCAGTGAGGAGGATGCCACCTCCATCATCCTCGTCTGGCCCACTGGCTCATGCATTGCCACGTTTGGGTGAGTCACGGTGCTATGTGCCTTGGCAGGGCACGTTGTTCCCAGCCATGGGAAGCGGCAGAGCTTTGCCACCCTTGCAGTGGCCTCTGGCCTCTGTGCACTGCCTGGTCAGGGAGTGGCCTGTGTCAAAAGGTGAGCTTTTGGTTGCCAGAAGGGAAGGGCAAAAGCTGCTGCTCTGCCAGCTCAGAGGGAGCCGCGGCTTGAGCTGCACCTCTGTCCTGCCCACAGCATGGGCCTTTGCCTTGCCCTTGTGTCCCTGGCCCTGGGCCAGAGCTGTGTGGGCACACGTGTCTGACCAATGGGCTGGGGCAGTGGGGCCTGATGCCTTTCCTGGTCTTAAAAATCAAGAGGCGAACACGGTTAGAAGGGGAAAAAGGGTTTTACCTTGGTATTTGTTGTAAGGATCCTTAGCTGCACCACGAACAGGTCGAATACACTTCTGTGCACCCCACCATCACGACCGCAAAGTCCCTCTCTCCTAGATCTGGTCTTACATTCTAGGTCTTACTAATTAGCATATCTATCAAATATTCCCCAATGAGAGGCTCAAATGACCCCCCCTCCCAAGGAACCTTCCCCTGGATGGTTCTATCTTAGTTTACAAAATGTGTTCTGGAGAGGACCTTGGGGTTTGGGCACCCTGGCACCTTAACTATGAAGCCTCTAAAATGTTTAGTCTCTTAGCTTAACAAACAAGTCCAAGAATGTAGGCAAAAAGCACCGAGAATACAGAAGTTGCAGAAAGGTATAACAGGGGTATAAAAGAAAAGACAAAAATCATCATGGCATCAGGCCTGACGCTGGTTCTCCTCTCTGTCTGCAGGCTCCCAGGTGCTGGAGGAGCTGTGGGTGGGCACGCTACATGGGTAAGCTGTTGCTGCTGCTGCTGCTGCTGCTGCTGCTGCTGCTGCTGCTGCAGGGGGATGGATGCTCCCGCAGCAGCAGCAGCACAGGGCAGCACAGCTCCTCAGCTGGGGAGAGCTGCCCCTGCGGCTGTGGGCAGCTGTCGGGCACAGCTGCCTGACAAGGAAGCACAGGCGGCTGGGGCTCACCCAGCTCTCTGCCCATCCCTATTGCCACTGCACAGGGCCCAGGGAGCCCAAGTGGCCCGTGCGCCATCCATCAAACCCCTGGAGAAGGAGTTGAGCCGCTGCTGTGCAGTGAGTGTCTCTCGACTCTGTGCTTGAGCACTGCTCCCCCAGCCGAGCCGCGGAGGTATCACTGCTCACCTTCTTGCCCTCCTTCTCTCTTGCCCAGGGCAGGACACTGAGTGCCACAAGGCTGGAGAGGCTGATTGCAGACCTGGAAAAGGTGAGGAGGGCTGCCTCTCATCCCAACCCCTTTGGCTGTGCTGGGCTGCCAGGGCGGTGTGAACAGTGGAGGGAACTTGTGCAGGAGGAATCAAGGCTCCCTGATGCCACTGGGCAAGCAGAGGCGATGGGGAGTCACCGGCAGCACCGTCATGTCCTTGCTGCTGGCACTGGCAGCCTGACGTTGGGCAGGGCAGAGGCGCCCAGCTCAGCCACGCTCAGGCTGCTGGGGCTGGGCAGCTGCTGACCAGTGGCCCTTTGTGCTGTGGGGCTGCTCTGTCAGCGCACCTCGGTTGCTGCAGGCTGATCCCCACCAAGGGCCTGCGGTGGCCCCGTCCAGCGATGGAGGACAACCTGACATCTCCCCAGGTGAGTTTGGGAAGCAAAGGTGATCTCTTCCTTGGCCGAGCTGCCCTCACTTGTGCCCCAAGTGTGGCCATGCAGCTGTGGCACCCTGAGGGAGGGCATCCCCTGGACAGGCAAGGGCACCTGCTGGACCGTGACCACTGGAAATGGTTGTGCAGGGACAGAGAGCCTGCAGTGCTACCCACAGCTTGGAGAAGGGCAGGGACTGGACTGGGACTGCTTTTCCCAGTGAAACACCAGCTCTCAGGAGACCCTGAGCCACAGCCACCCTTGCAGCTGCCTGCTCCCTGCCTGGGGTTCTGCATGGCTCCATACAGTGCTGAAGGCAGGGCAGGCCGGCGCAGAGCAGGGCAGGACAGGCTGCAGCAGCGCTGGCCTGGCGGTCTCCACTGACGGCTTTTGGTTCTCTTTTCCTCTGTAGCAGCAGGGATCGGTGGCAGCGGCAGAATAAGGAGGAGGTGGCTGCCCTGGCCCTTTGCTCTGCAGCGCGGCCCAGCTGGGGCTGCCCGGGCACCGGGGCAGGAGGGCTCCGGCTGCAGCAGGGCGCTCTTCGGGCAGCCCCTGGCAGCCGTGTGCACGGAGGATGGCACGCTGCCCGGCCCATCCAGGTAAGGCAGCCGCACAGGGGCTGCCCGACCCTCCCTCTGGATGCTGCACAGCCAGTGTCCCCACGCATGTCCCCCAGCCATGGGGAACTGGGCTCTTCAGCCGTGCCTCAGGCTTCTGCTCCCAGCCCCTTTGCAGCAGGAGGCAGCGAGCCCAGGCTGGGGCGGAGCTCTGGGAACAGGCCAGCTCCTCACACAAGTCCCTGCCCTCCTGCCTCTCCTGCAGGAGCTGCTGGCTGTCCTGCACCAGGAAGGGCCCACGACAGAAGGCATCTTCAGGAGAGCAGAGAGCGCCAAAGCCTGGCAGGAGCTGTGGCAGGCCCACAGGACCACGGCCTGCCCGTTGACATGGCAAGCCAGCCGGTGCTGCTGCTGGCCATGGTCCTCAAGGTGAGCCCTCCTGCCCTGCAGCTGCCTGGGCCACCATGCTTCAAGGCTCACCGGCAGCCCTTGGCATTGCAGGACTTGCTGCGAAGCATCCCCGGCAAGCTCCTCGTCACCGACCTCTACGAGGACCGGATGGCTGTGATGCAGATGGCCAGCAGGGAGGACAAGATCTGTCAGCTCAAAGAGTAAGTGTGGGCAGCAGCTTCCAGCTCTGCAGCAGGCACTGCTGGAAGCCTGGCACTCTCCCAAAAGGAGACGCTGTCCTGAAGGGGCTGTGTTTTTGGGCAGCTCGCTCTTGCTGGCTGGCAGTCTGAATCTGGGGCAATGCACAGGGAGCGTTCCCTTGCGTGGGCTCAGGGGAAATCAGAGCTGGGCAGCAACACCCTGCATCCTTCCTGAGGGAGCTCTGGAGCCCTGACCACTGGCTGAGAGCGCCTGCGGAGCTGTGCAGCAGCCGCTGGCTGCCCCCTGCCCGGGGCCAGCTCTGGGGGCAGCCGTGGGCAACATGGGCCTGCTGATGGACGCTGCCTTCCTGTTCCCTCAGGGTGGCTGTTATAAACGAGCCAATCAATATTATGATTAAAGAGAATTTATTAATAATCAAAGTATAAAATTCGGAAAGAGCCACAAAGGAAAGCAACACCAAGCCAGGCAATCGGCGCTGGGTGAACTGAGTTCCGACCTCTATCGGTTTGAATCTCGCCTGTTCACCGCTGCAGTTTCTCTGAGGTGTCTTTTTACACCTTTTTCCTTCTTTGTTAGTTTTATCTTTTCAATACAAGAATATAATTTTCCTGTTTTTTTCACCACGTCTGACGACAGTTCCTGAAATCAGCAGATGATTTTTGCTGTTGGAATCAGTTTCTGGTGAAAGTGTATTATTGTTGCTTATACATACATCCTGGAACCATATTTCTGTATATACACACACATCCTGGAGCTCTGCTAGATGAGGAAATCCCACGAAATGCTTATCTGTGGAATGCAATTAGAATGTACCTTGCTGGGGCTTATTCAGACAGAAATCCCTTGAACAGCACAATTCTGGCAGTCACCTGTTTGTGCTTTTCTCAGCCTCAGCAAAATGCTGTAATCTTTA